>JACMZG010000032.1:3832664-3843434 GCA_018340805.1 Microvelia longipes | reverse complement strand
AATAAAAAATAAATAACGCCATTTAAAATAAATTTATTTGTAATATATTTCGACGGATCAACCGTCATCATCAGACTAAAATGAAATAAATGAGACCATTCAGTTTGTATTATTTTAAACAAATTTTTTCACACATTTATACTGAATAAAATGGCTAAATTCAAACTAACAAATTTTTTAAATTAATTTTTAAAAATTTATTTCAAAATACAAATTTTTTTACAATGTCAAATAAAATAAAATCGCTTAACTCAATATTACTTAAATTTAGAACGGTATTTTTAACATCAAACTTATAAACACCAAATAATTTCCTAAGATTTAATAGTTTTTTATTTTGTGTTAAAATTTTACTATTAATTAAATTATTTGATAAGAAAATAGCCATCTTAATACACATATAAAAACAGAAATCATTGCTTACTTCATACAGAGCTGATCTCACTACTGTCAAATTCTTGACAATATCATTTCGTCTTCTTTTCTCCAACTCTATAGTTCTTCTCAACATCTTTAAATGAATAATCCTCCGATCTTCACTCAGTAAACATTCAGGAAGTTTCGATTTCAATAAAAATCCTGGAATGATGTGATCATCACTGCATTCAGTAAGAAAGATATATCAACTTCTTTTCGGCGTAAGCTACAAATCAATTTTGAATATCTTCTAAAAATCTTCAATGCAGGTGGAAAATTGTTTGATAAATAGGCAAAAAACGATGGCAAATGCTTAATAAAAATAAATAACGCCATTTAAAAAAATAAATTTATTTGTAATATATTTCGACGGATCAACCGTCATCATCAGACTAAAATGAAATAAATGAGACCATTCAGTTTGTATTATTTAAACAAATTTTTTCACACATTTATACTGAATAAAATGGCTAAATTCAAACTAACAAATTTTTTAAATTAATTTTTAAAAATTTATTTCAAAATACAAATTTTTTTACAATGTCAAATAAAATAAAATCGCTTAACTCAATATTACTTAAATTTAGAACGGTATTTTTAACATCAAACTTATAAACACCAAATAATTTCCTAAGATTTAATAGTTTTTTATTTTGTGTTAAAATTTTACTATTAATTAAATTATTTGATAAGAAAATAGCCATCTTAATACACATATAAAAGCAGAAATCATTGCTTACTTCATACAGAGCTGATCTCACTACTGTCAAATTCTTGACAATATCATTTCGTCTTCTTTTCTCCAACTCTATAGTTCTTCTCAACATCTTTAAATGAATAATCCTCCGATCTTCACTCAGTAAACATTCAGGAAGTTTCGATTTCAATAAAAATCCTGGAATGATGTGATCATCACTGCATTTCAGTAAGAAAGATATATCAACTTCTTTTCGGCGTAAGCTACAAATCAATTTTGAATATCTTCTAAAAATCTTCAATGCAGGTGGAAAATTGTTTGATAAATAGGCAAAAAACGATGGCAAATGCTTAATAAAAAATAAATAACGCCATTTAAAATAAATTTATTTGTAATATATTTCGACGGATCAACCGTCATCATCAGACTAAAATGAAATAAATGAGACCATTCAGTTTGTATTATTTAAACAAATTTTTTCACACATTTATACTGAATAAAATGGCTAAATTCAAACTAACAAATTTTTTAAATTAATTTTTAAAAATTTATTTCAAAATACAAATTTTTTTACAATTCAAATAAAATAAAATCGCTTAACTCAATATTACTTAAATTTAGAACGGTATTTTTAACATCAAACTTATAAACACCAAATAATTTCCTAAGATTAATAGTTTTTTATTTTGTGTTAAAATTTTACTATTAATTAAATTATTTGATAAGAAAATAGCCATCTTAATACACATATAAAAGCAGAAATCATTGCTTACTTCATACAGAGCTGATCTCACTACTGTCAAATTCTTGACAATATCATTTCGTCTTCTTTTCTCCAACTCTATAGTTCTTCTCAACATCTTTAAATGAATAATCCTCCGATCTTCACTCAGTAAACATTCAGGAAGTTTCGATTTCAATAAAAATCCTGGAATGATGTTGATCATCACTGCATTCAGTAAGAAAGATATATCAACTTCTTTTCGGCGTAAGCTACAAATCAATTTTGAATATCTTCTAAAAATCTTCAATGCAGGTGGAAAATTGTTTGATAAATAGGCAAAAAACGATGGCAAATGCTTAATAAAAAATAAATAACGCCATTTAAAATAAAATTTATTTGTAATATATTTCGACGGATCAACCGTCATCATCAGACTAAAATGAAATAAATGAGACCATTCAGTTTGTATTATTTAAACAAATTTTTTCACACATTTATACTGAATAAAATGGCTAAATTCAAACTAACAAATTTTTTAAATTAATTTTTAAAAATTTATTTCAAAATACAAATTTTTTTACAATGTCAAATAAAATAAAATCGCTTAACTCAATATTACTTAAATTTAGAACGGTATTTTTAACATCAAACTTATAAACACCAAATAATTTCCTAAGATTTAATAGTTTTTTATTTTGTGTTAAAATTTTACTATTAATTAAATTATTTGATAAGAAAATAGCCATCTTAATACACATATAAAAGCAGAAATCATTGCTTACTTCATACAGAGCTGATCTCACTACTGTCAAATTCTTGACAATATCATTTCGTCTTCTTTTCTCCAACTCTATAGTTCTTCTCAACATCTTTAAATGAATAATCCTCCGATCTTCACTCAGTAAACATTCAGGAAGTTTCGATTTCAATAAAAATCCTGGAATGATGTTATCATCACTGCATTTCAGTAAGAAAGATATATCAACTTCTTTTCGGCGTAAGCTACAAATCAATTTGAATATCTTCTAAAAATCTTCAATGCAGGTGGAAAATTGTTTGATAAATAGGCAAAAAACGATGGCAAATGCTTAATAAAAAATAAATAACGCCATTTAAAATAAAATTTATTTGTAATATATTTCGACGGATCAACCGTCATCATCAGACTAAAATGAAATAAATGAGACCATTCAGTTTGTATTATTTAAACAAATTTTTTCACACATTTATACTGAATAAAATGGCTAAATTCAAACTAACAAATTTTTTAAATTAATTTTTAAAAATTTATTTCAAAATACAAATTTTTTTACAATGTCAAATAAAATAAAATCGCTTAACTCAATATTACTTAAATTTAGAACGGTATTTTTAACATCAAACTTATAAACACCAAATAATTTCCTAAGATTTAATAGTTTTTTATTTTGTGTTAAAATTTTACTATTAATTAAATTATTTGATAAGAAAAATAGCCATCTTAATACACATATAAAAGCAGAAATCATTGCTTACTTCATACAGAGCTGATCTCACTACTGTCAAATTCTTGACAAATATTTCGTCTTCTTTTCTCCAACTCTATAGTTCTTCTCAACATCTTTAAATGAATAATCCTCCGATCTTCACTCAGTAAACATTCAGGAAGTTTCGATTTCAATAAAAATCCTGGAATGATGTGATCATCACTGCATTCAGTAAGAAAGATATATCAACTTCTTTTCGGCGTAAGCTACAAATCAATTTTGAATATCTTCTAAAAATCTTCAATGCAGGTGGAAAATTGTTTGATAAATAGGCAAAAAACGATGGCAAATGCTTAATAAAAAATAAATAACGCCATTTAAAATAAACTTTATTTGTAATATATTTCGACGGATCAACCGTCATCATCAGACTAAAATGAAATAAATGAGACCATTCAGTTTGTATTATTTAACAAATTTTTTCACACATTTATACTGAATAAAATGGCTAAATTCAAACTAACAAATTTTTTAAATTAATTTTTAAAAATTTATTTCAAAATACAAATTTTTTTACAATGTCAAATAAAATAAAATCGCTTAACTCAATATTACTTAAATTTAGAACGGTATTTTTAACATCAAACTTATAAACACCAAATAATTTCCTAAGATTTAATAGTTTTTTTTTTGTGTTAAAATTTTACTATTAATTAAATTATTTGATAAAAATAGCCATCTTAATACACATATAAAAGCAGAAATCATTGCTTACTTCATACAGAGCTGATCTCTACTGTCAAATTCTTGACAATATCATTTCGTCTTCTTTTCTCCAACTCTATAGTTCTTCTCAACATCTTTAAATGAATAATCCTCCGATCTTCACTCAGTAAACATTCAGGAAGTTTCGATTTCAATAAAAATCCTGGAATGATGTGATCATCACTGCATTCAGTAAGAAAGATATATCAACTTCTTTTCGGCGTAAGCTACAAATCAATTTTGAATATCTTCTAAAAATCTTCAATGCAGGTGGAAAATTGTTTGATAAATAGGCAAAAAACGATGGCAAATGCTTAATAAAAAATAAATAACGCCATTTAAAATAAATTTATTTGTAATATATTTCGACGGATCAACCGTCATCATCAGACTAAAATGAAATAAATGAGACCATTCAGTTTGTATTATTTAAACAAATTTTTCACACATTTATACTGAATAAAATGGCTAAATTCAAATATATTTCGACGGATCAACCGTCATCATCAGACTAAAATGAAATAAATGAATTCAGTTTGTATTATTTAAACAAATTTTTCACACATTTATACTGAATAAAATGGCTAAATTCAAATATATTTCGACGGATCAACCGTCATCATCAGACTAAAATGAAATAAATGAATTCAGTTTGTATTATTTAAACAAATTTTTCACACATTTATACTGAATAAAATGGCTAAATTCAAATATATTTCGACGGATCAACCGTCATCATCAGACTAAAATGAAATAAATGAATTCAGTTTGTATTATTTAAACAAATTTTTCACACATTTATACTGAATAAAATGGCTAAATTCAAATATATTTCGACGGATCAACCGTCATCATCAGACTAAAATGAAATAAATGAATTCAGTTTGTATTATTTAAACAAATTTTTCACACATTTATACTGAATAAAATGGCTAAATTCAAATATATTTCGACGGATCAACCGTCATCATCAGACTAAAATGAAATAAATGAATTCAGTTTGTATTATTTAAACAAATTTTTCACACATTTATACTGAATAAAATGGCTAAATTCAAATATATTTCGACGGATCAACCGTCATCATCAGACTAAAATGAAATAAATGAATTCAGTTTGTATTATTTAAACAAATTTTTCACACATTTATACTGAATAAAATGGCTAAATTCAAATATATTTCGACGGATCAACCGTCATCATCAGACAAAATGAAATAAATGAATTCAGTTTGTATTATTTAAACAAATTTTTCACACATTTATACTGAATAAAATGGCTAAATTCAAATATATTTCGACGGATCAACCGTCATCATCAGACTAAAATGAAATAAATGAATTCAGTTTGTATTATTTAAACAAATTTTTCACACATTTATACTGAATAAAATGGCTAAATTCAAATATATTTCGACGGATCAACCGTCATCATCAGACTAAAATGAAATAAATGAATTCAGTTTGTATTATTTAAACAAATTTTTCACACATTTATACTGAATAAAATGGCTAAATTCAAATATATTTCGACGGATCAACCGTCATCATCAGACTAAAATGAAATAAATGAATTCAGTTTGTATTATTTAAACAAATTTTTCACACATTTATACTGAATAAAATGGCTAAATTCAATATATTTCGACGGATCAACCGTCATCATCAGACTAAAATGAATAAATGAATTCAGTTTGTATTATTTAAACAAATTTTTCACACATTTATACTGAATAAAATGGCTAAATTCAAATATATTTCGACGGATCAACCGTCATCATCAGACTAAAATGAAATAAATGAATTCAGTTTGTATTATTTAAACAAATTTTTCACACATTTATACTGAATAAAATGGCTAAATTCAAATATATTTCGACGGATCAACCGTCATCATCAGACTAAAATGAAATAAATGAATTCAGTTTGTATTATTTAAACAAATTTTTCACACATTTATACTGAATAAAATGGCTAAATTCAAATATATTTCGACGGATCAACCGTCATCATCAGACTAAAATGAAATAAATGAATTCAGTTTGTATTATTTAAACAAATTTTTCACACATTTATACTGAATAAAATGGCTAAATTCAAATATATTTCGACGGATCAACCGTCATCATCAGACTAAAATGAAATAAATGAATTCAGTTTGTATTATTTAAACAAATTTTTCACACATTTATACTGAATAAAATGGCTAAATTCAAATATATTTCGACGGATCAACCGTCATCATCAGACTAAAATGAAATAAATGAATTCAGTTTGTATTATTTAAACAAATTTTTCACACATTTATACTGAATAAAATGGCTAAATTCAAATATATTTCGACGGATCAACCGTCATCATCAGACTAAAATGAAATAAATGAATTCAGTTTGTATTATTTAAACAAATTTTTCACACATTTATACTGAATAAAATGGCTAAATTCAAATATATTTCGACGGATCAACCGTCATCATCAGACTAAAATGAAATAAATGAATTCAGTTTGTATTATTTAAACAAATTTTTCACACATTTATACTGAATAAAATGGCTAAATTCAAATATATTTCGACGGATCAACCGTCATCATCAGACTAAAATGAAATAAATGAATTCAGTTTGTATTATTTAAACAAATTTTTCACACATTTATACTGAATAAAATGGCTAAATTCAAATATATTTCGACGGATCAACCGTCATCATCAGACTAAAATGAAATAAATGAATTCAGTTTGTATTATTTAAACAAATTTTTCACACATTTATACTGAATAAAATGGCTAAATTCAAATATATTCGACGGATCAACCGTCATCATCAGACTAAAATGAAAAAATGAATTCAGTTTGTATTATTTAAACAAATTTTTCACACATTTATACTGAATAAAATGGCTAAATTCAAATATATTTCGACGGATCAACCGTCATCATCAGACTAAAATGAAATAAATGAATTCAGTTTGTATTATTTAAACAAATTTTTCACACATTTATACTGAATAAAATGGCTAAATTCAAATATATTTCGACGGATCAACCGTCATCATCAGACTAAAATGAAATAAATGAATTCAGTTTGTATTATTTAAACAAATTTTTCACACATTTATACTGAATAAAATGGCTAAATTCAAATATATTTCGACGGATCAACCGTCATCATCAGACTAAAATGAAATAAATGAATTCAGTTTGTATTATTTAAACAAATTTTTCACACATTTATACTGAATAAAATGGCTAAATTCAAATATATTTCGACGGATCAACCGTCATCATCAGACTAAAATGAAATAAATGAATTCAGTTTGTATATTTAAACAAATTTTTCACACATTTATACTGAATAAAATGGCTAAATTCAAATATATTTCGACGGATCAACCGTCATCATCAGACTAAAATGAAATAAATGAATTCAGTTTGTATTATTTAAACAAATTTTTCACACATTTATACTGAATAAAATGGCTAAATTCAAATATATTTCGACGGATCAACCGTCATCATCAGACTAAAATGAAATAAATGAATTCAGTTTGTATTATTTAAACAAATTTTTCACACATTTATACTGAATAAAATGGCTAAATTCAAATATATTTCGACGGATCAACCGTCATCATCAGACTAAAATGAAATAAATGAATTCAGTTTGTATTATTTAAACAAATTTTTCACACATTTATACTGAATAAAATGGCTAAATTCAAATATATTTCGACGGATCAACCGTCATCATCAGACTAAAATGAAATAAATGAATTCAGTTTGTATTATTTAAACAAATTTTTCACACATTTATACTGAATAAAATGGCTAAATTCAAATATATTTCGACGGATCAACCGTCATCATCAGACTAAAATGAAATAAATGAATTCAGTTTGTATTATTTAAACAAATTTTTCACACATTTATACTGAATAAAATGGCTAAATTCAAATATATTTCGACGGATCAACCGTCATCATCAGACTAAAATGAAATAAATGAATTCAGTTTGTATTATTTAAACAAATTTTTCACACATTTATACTGAATAAAATGGCTAAATTCAAATATATTTCGACGGATCAACCGTCATCATCAGACTAAAATGAAATAAATGAATTCAGTTTGTATTATTTAAACAAATTTTTCACACATTTATACTGAATAAAATGGCTAAATTCAAATATATTTCGACGGATCAACCGTCATCATCAGACTAAAATGAAATAAATGAATTCAGTTTGTATTATTTAAACAAATTTTTCACACATTTATACTGAATAAAATGGCTAAATTCAAATATATTTCGACGGATCAACCGTCATCATCAGACTAAAATGAAATAAATGAATTCAGTTTGTATTATTTAAACAAATTTTTCACACATTTATACTGAATAAAATGGCTAAATTCAAATATATTTCGACGGATCAACCGTCATCATCAGACTAAAATGAAATAAATGAATTCAGTTTGTATTATTTAAACAAATTTTTCACACATTTATACTGAATAAAATGGCTAAATTCAAATATATTTCGACGGATCAACCGTCATCATCAGACTAAAATGAAATAAATGAATTCAGTTTGTATTATTTAAACAAATTTTTCACACATTTATACTGAATAAAATGGCTAAATTCAAATATATTTCGACGGATCAACCGTCATCATCAGACTAAAATGAAATAAATGAATTCAGTTTGTATTATTTAAACAAATTTTTCACACATTTATACTGAATAAAATGGCTAAATTCAAATATATTTCGACGGATCAACCGTCATCATCAGACTAAAATGAAATAAATGAATTCAGTTTGTATTATTTAAACAAATTTTTCACACATTTATACTGAATAAAATGGCTAAATTCAAATATATTTCGACGGATCAACCGTCATCATCAGACTAAAATGAAATAAATGAATTCAGTTTGTATTATTTAAACAAATTTTTCACACATTTATACTGAATAAAATGGCTAAATTCAAATATATTTCGACGGATCAACCGTCATCATCAGACTAAAATGAAATAAATGAATTCAGTTTGTATTATTTAAACAAATTTTTCACACATTTATACTGAATAAAATGGCTAAATTCAAATATATTTCGACGGATCAACCGTCATCATCAGACTAAAATGAAATAAATGAATTCAGTTTGTATTATTTAAACAAATTTTTCACACATTTATACTGAATAAAATGGCTAAATTCAAATATATTTCGACGGATCAACCGTCATCATCAGACTAAAATGAAATAAATGAATTCAGTTTGTATTATTTAAACAAATTTTTCACACATTTATACTGAATAAAATGGCTAAATTCAAATATATTTCGACGGATCAACCGTCATCATCAGACTAAAATGAAATAAATGAATTCAGTTTGTATTATTTAAACAAATTTTTCACACATTTATACTGAATAAAATGGCTAAATTCAAATATATTTCGACGGATCAACCGTCATCATCAGACTAAAATGAAATAAATGAATTCAGTTTGTATTATTTAAACAAATTTTTCACACATTTATACTGAATAAAATGGCTAAATTCAAATATATTTCGACGGATCAACCGTCATCATCAGACTAAAATGAAATAAATGAATTCAGTTTGTATTATTTAAACAAATTTTTCACACATTTATACTGAATAAAATGGCTAAATTCAAATATATTTCGACGGATCAACCGTCATCATCAGACTAAAATGAAATAAATGAATTCAGTTTGTATTATTTAAACAAATTTTTCACACATTTATACTGAATAAAATGGCTAAATTCAAATATATTTCGACGGATCAACCGTCATCATCAGACTAAAATGAAATAAATGAATTCAGTTTGTATTATTTAAACAAATTTTTCACACATTTATACTGAATAAAATGGCTAAATTCAAATATATTTCGACGGATCAACCGTCATCATCAGACTAAAATGAAATAAATGAATTCAGTTTGTATTATTTAAACAAATTTTTCACACATTTATACTGAATAAAATGGCTAAATTCAAATATATTTCGACGGATCAACCGTCATCATCAGACTAAAATGAAATAAATGAATTCAGTTTGTATTATTTAAACAAATTTTTCACACATTTATACTGAATAAAATGGCTAAATTCAAATATATTTCGACGGATCAAACCGTCATCATCAGACTAAAATGAAATAAATGAATTCAGTTTGTATTATTTAAACAAATTTTTCACACATTTATACTGAATAAAATGGCTAAATTCAAATATATTTCGACGGATCAACCGTCATCATCAGACTAAAATGAAATAAATGAATTCAGTTTGTATTATTTAAACAAATTTTTCACACATTTATACTGAATAAAATGGCTAAATTCAAATATATTTCGACGGATCAACCGTCATCATCAGACTAAAATGAAATAAATGAATTCAGTTTGTATTATTTAAACAAATTTTTCACACATTTATACTGAATAAAATGGCTAAATTCAAATATATTTCGACGGATCAACCGTCATCATCAGACTAAAATGAAATAAATGAATTCAGTTTGTATTATTTAAACAAATTTTTCACACATTTATACTGAATAAAATGGCTAAATTCAAATATATTTCGACGGATCAACGTCATCATCAGACTAAAATGAAATAAATGAATTCAGTTTGTATTATTTAAACAAATTTTT
>JACMZG010000032.1:3796252-3821910 GCA_018340805.1 Microvelia longipes | reverse complement strand
AATCTAAAGAAGGTCACATAGATAAAATAGCAGTATAGTACTCCCCAAAAAGGGAGTAACTATCTAAAGAAGTGCCAATTTTCTTATGAAAATTCACAAAAATACGTTAATAAACATCTGTGTTTTACAGGTGCTGTCGCTAGTGCTAGTACAAGCATAGCTTGTTCAACTAGCAGCGATATCGAGGAACCTGAAAATGAATATGACCCGTCTGGTATTGTAACCAAAGCTATGATTCAAGAGGAAGAAAAACTTAAACTACAAGCTGATAAACAGCTAGAGAAGATGAGGAAGAAGTTTGAAGTAAGTATGAGTCTAGAGCAGTTCCTTACTAGTGGTCTGCATACATAGAGATTTATACTAGAGGGAGCGTAGCCTATCTTAATACATTGAGAAGCCTGAAAAACATTTTTAGTGGGGCTCTGTGTAACCTCATTGAAACCTCCTCCAAGAGGGAGTTAACGTTATAACTAGTCAATTGTTTTGGGCTTCCCGCAGATTGTTTGTGTTGTGATTTGTATTTTAAACATTCTACTATAGAATTCACTGTTTTTTTGTTCTGTTTATTTGATGAAAATGATAATCGAATGTGGTCAGGTTACTTTTTCGATGTTTCAAAATTCAACCAAAAGGGCCTCTCTAGTAATATATCTCTATGTCTGCATATCCGAATATTTTCTCAAATGAGAAGCTAAAAATTAGAAAGGTTGTTTGTATTTTGTTGTAGAACGATGAACATAATAGAGAGATAGAGGAGAAAAAGATTCAGAGATTGAAAGGTCTATTGGAGAGGAGTCAATTCTACTCTAACTTTGCTGCTAAGAAGTTAGACCAACTTAGAGTAGTTTCATCTTCTGAAAGGTTTCATTTGTTTTTTTAATGATTTTTGTTACTGACATTTCAAGAGGTTTAGTTGGTGTAGTGGTTAATGTATTTGCCTATTAAGCAGAGGGCTTGGGTTCAATCCTAGTTGGGACTTCTTAGTCTTTTATGCCTGGTACAGCATTAAACCTGTAGATTGAAATGTGAGTATATAAGGAAAGGGTAGATTCACAGGACAATAGAGGTAGACTAAAAAAACCGCCAGTCTGGTGTTTTACTCTAACTAATTTGACTCAGCTAAATTTTAAAATTATTATAACTATTTTATTTTAAGCAATTCTGAAGAAATCAGGTACCTGATTCCAAATTTGTTTATGCTCATCATATATATATATATATATATATATATATATATATATATATATATATATATATATATATATATATATATTGTGTGTGTGTGTGTGTGTGTGTGTGTGTGTGTGTGTGTGTGTGTATGTATATATGTGTGTGTGCATGTATATATAAATATAAATATAATATATATATATATATATATATATTATATATATATATATATATATATATATATAAACCTCTACAATATTTATATATTTATATATTCTTGATCAGGGAGGCCTCTCCCATTTCCCCCCTCCATGACAACACTCTTATAACCTCATTTTTTCTTTGAACTCCCTAAAATGTGCAGCAAAATCTGTTAACCATAAGCAGACACTTTATATTTTTGTTTACTTTATATTTTAATTTACATTATTTTATTTATTTACTTTATATTTTAGTTTACATTATTTTATTTATTTACTTTATATTTTTGTTTACATCATTATGTTTGTTTACATTTTTTTATTTATTTACTTTATACTTTTTTATTTATATATTGCAGCAAAGAGACCAGTAAAAGCATGAAGAACAAAAGAGCTGCCAAAGATGAAAATGCTGTGAGTATTTTTTGTTTTTTATTTAATTTTTTTTTCTATTGCATAATTTGGGAATAGTTTACTTTCTTGCTTCTTCAATTGAAATATATATATATATATATATATATATATAATATATATATATATATATATATATATATATATATATTATATATATATATATATAATATAAATATATATATATTTATTTATATATTATATTATATATATATATATATATAATATATATATATATATATATGATTTGGGAATAGTTTACTTTCTTGCTTCTTCAATTGATTATATATATATATATATATATATATATATATATATATATATATATATATATATATAAATATATAATATATAATAAATAAATATATAAATAAATAAATATATATATATTTATTTATATATTTATATTTATATATATATATATATATATATATATATATATATATATATATATATATATATATATAAATATATCGATTTACAAACAAATAAAAAGTTTCACAAACGAACTGGTCAGACCGAATACCAAATTAAAATTGTTAATCCTAATTTCATATAAAATGGTAAAGAAAGAGTTCGCAAAATTAAATAAGGCAGGGCGAGAATCAATAAATAATTGTTCTGGGAAATTACAGAAAAACAGAAGTGCCGTTTTGGTCAATTCCTTGAAAGTTTGCGGGTCTTGTCTTTATCTTTATTTCTGGAAATTTTGTTCGTTATATAGAAATTTTTTTCGTTAAATAGAAACACTTTTAAACACAAAATTCAAGGGAATGTAGAAAAATTCGTTACATAGAGACTTTCGTTGTATAGAAGTTCCTTATATGGAGGTCCGACTGTATATATTATTTTTATGTATTTATATGACAAAGAAACATATTTTGTTGATAAAAATTGGGTACGGGATGTCTCGGAACAATTTATTATCATATTGGATTATTTACACTTGTTCTATGTTTTCTAAGTTTTAAGTATTATTCATTCTAAAGAGTATTTGTAGTGAGTATTATATTAATTCGTTCTAAAGAGTTATTGATGATGGCCCATTACCACATCATTCGATCATGATTAAGTTTGTTTATTAATGATTTAATGTTCTCTTTGTTTTGTACTGTTGTTCTGTTATTGTTTTTGTTTTGTTTTTGTTTTGTTATTGTAGCCCTCGCCAAAAGCCGTGAAAATTGGAAGATCAAATTCATCTATTCAAAGAGTCTTAGTTGAGAGGAATTCGGAGGTAATTTTTTTTTTTATTTTTTTATTTTTAAATGTAACTCTACTAAATGTGACGGTTTTGTTGTCTTGTCTTGGATTGATGATAATCTTTGTGTAAAAGCTGGCTTTGTATGCAAGAAACCGATGATGACCTTTATTTGTGGTAAATAGCTGGCTTTAGTTTTTAAGCACTCATGGTGACCATTATGTATTTTAAAGTTGATTTTGTTTAAAGGAACTGATGACAACCTTTATGTGTTTAAAAGCTGGCTTTGTAGGGCACTGATGACGACCTTTATGTGTTTAAAAGCTGGCTTTGTAGGGCACTGATGATACCTTTATGTGTTTAAAAGCTGGCTTTGTTGGGCATTAATGATGACCTTTATGTCTTTAAAAGTCAGAGGGTTGTTTGTAAGGAACTGATAATGACCTTTATGTGTGAAAAAACTGGCTTTGTAGGGCACTGATGATGACCTTTATGTGTTTAAAAGCTGGCTTTGTAGGCACTGATGATGACCCTTTTTGTATTTAAAAGCTGATTTTGTAGCGCACTGATGATGGCCTTTATGTGTTTAAAAGCTGATTTTGTAGCTCACTGATGATGACCTTTATGTGTTTATAAGCTGGCTTTGTAGGGCACTGATGATGACCTTTATGTCTTTAAATGTCAGGGTTGTTTGTAAGGAACTGATGACGACCTGTATGTTTTTAATGTTTGGTTTTGTTCGTAAGTCACAAATGATGACTTTTATGTGTTTTTAATTGACATTATTTGTTAAAAACTGATAATTACAGTCTATCGTTTAGTTTAAAAATCCCCAAGGTCATAAGTATTTTGGGGATTGACTAATGAGAGAAGCCACTGCCAACCCCTCACTTGAGAAATAAATCCCTAGCACCATAACCACGATAGGGAAATAACCTATTACTTTGTTTGTGGTTCTTCTTTTGTTTACATCGTTTTGAAAACTACTTTGAAATAAATCATAAAAATGATATAAAATAAAACTACACAAAACTAATGTAAAAAAACATGGCCAAGAAAATACGGGTAAAATAACCTGATTTGTTTAATATTTTTTTTCCCGCTCCCTTCTTACAGGGATTTTTTTTTTCTTTAGAATCGGCGGTGCCTAAAACTAACCTGTCAAGATTTTTAAAGTAGTCAATAGACTGTACCTTTAAGTGTTTGAAAGCTGACTTTGCAATTTTATAAAATTTTGAGTATGTGCAATCATATGAAGGGCTCCACTCTGGATAGACAGACTATGTTTTTTCTTCATAATTTAAGACATATTTTAAAAAAAATTGGTTTGAAGCAGCACTAAATCTTGTACTATATGGATTTAATGTTTTTACATCTGAAAGACTGCAATCTGTATAATTTTTTTTGTTTATATGTTGATTAGAATAAAGCTAATGAGGGAAAGGCAAGTAGTAAGTCTGTTGAAGAGACAAGAGTAACATCTATGGGAATTACAGTACCAGCATCACAGCCTAAACTCCTTGTAGGAGCTGCTCTCAGAGACTATCAACTCCAAGGACTTAATTGGCTTAAAGTAAGTACTATGCAAGGTTGCTTAGTACAGTAGTAGTAATATGGGGGGAAAGGTTGTAACTATCAGGCAAGTAGGCCACGTTGGGCCCTTTTTGCCAGCTCCCTAAGATAGTGTTCTACTCCTTTTAATTTCAAGTGTAGGTATATTTCATCTAATCTAGACAGAAGAGTCGTGAATTTCTATGGTTCCTCTCATGCTTTTTCAAGCAATCATACATATTTTCACTGACTCTTATAGTCTAGTGAAAACTGGGAACAACACGTGCTCCCACTGTTAAACCAAACCTCCCCACACTTTAAACTACAAGGCAGACACACTATAGTATTGTAATGAACTACTATGATGGTCCTAAATTTTGCCTATACCCAGTTTCATTTAGGGTTAGGATCTTTAACGAGTACCTGACAACGCACAGGCTCGAGACCACCGCTTTACGTCCCCTTCTGAAGGACGTGATACGCAGAATTTTTATCCCTCTCATAAAAATCCTAGAGGCCCGTGCTGGGATTGAACCCATGACTAAAGTTCATTTATTCTGTGTATTGGCCGCGTACCTTAACCACTACACCACGGGTGACTCTTGGGCAAAGTAGGTATTTCGTACTTCTTGAAGTAAGGTCGAGTGTCATCTCTGTATCCTAGATTGAATATAGCTCTAACTGCTCTTCTCTGTATGCCAAAATCTTGTCAATATGTGCTGAATGTCCCCAGTGTAGTATTGCATAGCTCAATCTACTATGGAAAACGGCATAACATACTGATATCAATAGTTCATAAGATATTTGTGCTTGTAATGTTTATCAGACCGAGCAAGTTGTCTCCTGCAATCGTTCTGCAATCGAACCCCATTTTTTTTATTATTTATTTCTTTGATTACATTATTTGCTGTTTCATTTTGTATATTTACTTATCTTGATTTAGTTTTTTTTTACTTAATGCATTGCATTGTTTTTTGTTTTTATTATTCATAGCTTTGTTAATATTATTTGCTCTTTTATTTTGTATATTTACTTAACTTGATTTAGTTTTTTTTTACTCAATGCATTGCATTCTTTTTTTTATTATTCATTGCTTTGTTATATTATTCGCTCTTTTTTTTGTATATTTACTTATCTTGATTTAGTTTTTTTTTTCTTAATGCAGTGCATTGTTTTTTGTTTTTTATTATTCATTGCTTTGTTTATATTATTTGCTCTTTTATTTTGTATATTTACTTATCTTGATTTAGTTTTTTTTTTTTTACTTAATGCAGTGCATTGTTTTTTGTTTTAGCGAATTTTCATAATGAAAATGACGCTTATGAGGTTGTTCGGATGACGGAAGTTGAGGGTGGGAGTGAGCGGAATCGGTTCCTATTGGCTTCCTGATAACAAAAATATATGTCCGAAAAAAGTTTATATATATATGTATATATATAATTATATATATATATAATATATATATATATATGTATATAATAATATATGTATGTAAGAGTTTCTACCCTTTCGTATGGCGAACGATAACTCTCGAAGGCGTTCTCAAATTGAAACGAAACTTTGCAAATCGCGAGATGTTGAGGAGGTTACGAGGCCTATTGTTTATAAAACATTATGACGTCATCAATCAAAGTTATGACGTCATGAAAAAAAATTTTTTTTTAAACTTGAAATGGCTTTAAAACAAGGTATTTCGTGTTTAGGTAGACGGCTAGCTGAATCGATTAAGACCATTGTCAGCTTAATCGAACCATCACAAATGGCGCAATCGGTATACATATATATATAATCTTGTATATATGTATACGTCCAGGTCAAAGACTGTACGATATCTGTTGGGTTTAGTAGTGCTAGAGGGTGGGGATATAGTATAAAAGATGGACCTCTACCTCTTGCTCCATCCTGGTAAGCCTGCTGTCCCAGAGAGACAGGACAAAAATGGCTTCCACTAAACCACGCCGAGCAAAGCAGTCCCGTAAAGCGGAAGAACCTCGAAGTAGTCTTTATATGGTCGAAGTCATTCTAAAACGATTGCGACCGGTTTCAGCTCAATCAGACAATCCAAAGATAGATGGTTCACTCCCGAGTGTAGTAGGAACACTCAATTGACAAGTTTGTTTATGATTTAAGTGGGTCTCATCACTAGAGTCTTGAATAGCGCTAGTAGTAAAAATATATTTGCTCTATTCTCTACTAGATTGTGCTGTAGTATTTTTTTTAAAAACAAACAATTGCCAATCGTTTAGTAAAATAAAATAAAAGTAAACAAAGATCTATGTAAAAAAATATGTGACAGTTTCACGCTGTCACCACTAGACTGTACTACTTGAGCCTCCTGCATCCAACAAATTTTTTTTTAAATCTTTGAGTGAGCCATCTATGTTAATATTGTTTATCTATGATCCTAAGTGACGGAAACGGTATTTTTATTTAAAAACAAAAATCATGAATATATTTTTGTTTATAATGCTTGTTAGTTTTAATATTATAGCATACTTTTAATAATAAAGTATTATTAAAAATCTTAATTACTAAAATCAAATTTGTGAGAAAGCCTCTCAGGCCCGCGAAGCGGGCCTGTGTGGAGAGGCTGTGAAAATTCGCTAGGTACATGGCAAAATGCCATGTAACAAGAACAATAATGAAACAACACATCATACAAAACAACAACAATGGCCGCGAAGCAGCCACAGGGAGGCCCCCGGGCCGCAAAGCGGCCCGGTGGGCCGACGCTGCGGAGCGGACGAGGCGCGAAGCGCCGAGGCCGCGTAGCGGCTACGGGCCGAAGGCCCGTATTTATTATTCATTGCTTTGTTTATATTATTCGCTCTTTTATTTTGTATATTACTTAACTTGATTTACTTTTTTTTACTTAATGCATTGCATTGTTTTTTGTTTTGTATTATTCATTGCTTTGTTTATATTATTCGCTCTTTTATTTGTATATTTACTTATCTTGATTTAGTTTTTTTTTTACTTAATGCATTGCATTGTTTTTTTGTTTTATTATTCATGCTTTGTTTACATTATTCGCTCTTTTATTTTGTATATTTACTTATCTTGATTTAGTTTTTTTTTTACTTAATGCATTGCATTGTTTTTTATTTTTATTATTCATTGCTTTGTTTATATTATTCGCTCTTTTATTTTGTATATTTACTTATCTTGATTTAGTTTTTTTTTTACTTAATGCATTGCATTGTTTTTTTTTTATTATTCATTGCTTTGTTTATATTATTCGCTCTTTTATTTTGTATATTTACTTAACTTGATTTACTTTTTTTTACTTAATGCATTGCATTGTTTTTTGTTTTGTATTATTCATTGCTTTGTTTATATATTCGCTCTTTTATTTTGTATATTTACTTATCTTGATTTAGTTTTTTTTTTACTTAATGCATTGCATTGTTTTTTTTTTATTATTCATTGCTTTGTTTTACATTATTCGCTCTTTTATTTGTATATTTACTTATCTGATTTAGTTTTTTTTTTTACTTAATGCATTGCATTGTTTTTTGTTTTTATTCATGCTTTGTTTATATTATTCGCTCTTTTATTTGTATATTTACTTAATTCACTGTTTGATTTATTTCTATTTTACATTATGGATTACTTTTTTTTTGTTCTAGATGTTGTTCCTTGGAGGGATGAATGGAATCCTTGCGGATGAGATGGGGCTCGGTAAGACGATACAGATCATCTCCCTTGTGTGTCATCTGTATGAGGAGAGGGTAGGAGGTCCGTTCCTTATAGTAGCTCCTCTGTCTACCCTACCTAATTGGATTCATGAATTCGAGACTTTCGCACCCGACGTAAGTTTGTCAACTGTTAAATAATTGACACATTATAATCGTGAGAGAGACACCTAGGAAATGTAACAAGCAAAATGCAATGCTACATCTGGGAATTGTTCTATCATTCGACATTCGTCATCATTGATGGCTCGACATAATGTTATGCATTTTGCTTGTTATATTTCCTAGGTGTCTCTCGCACAATTATATTGTGTCAACTATTCATGTTTTGCAAAACTCCGTAGTATCAAATGATATATGTTTTGCTTGCCATGCATGATGCCGGTAAAAGAGCACCGCTCGTCTCTGATTAATACTTCACATTATATTCTTCGGAATTAATTGAAGGTCAGAGTGAGTTTAGGCTCTGTCGGTGCCCTGATGAGTTAGACGTAACGAAACAGAGTGGGACATGACATTATGTCGAGCGATCAATGATGTCGAATGATGGAACAGTTCCCAGATGTAGCATTGCATTTTGCTTGTTACATTTCCTTGGTGTCTCTCGCACAATTATATTGTGTCAACTATTCATGTTTTGCAAAACTCAGTAGTATCAAATGATATATTTTAAATAATTAATAAAAGAAGAAGAAGTCTCTTAACAAAAATATATTTCCTAATAGCAAAGATAGACCATCTTTGATTTCTGATCTGTAAGACTCATCTATCACCCTGTTCTTTATTCATCAACTTGCACTGATTATGGACTCTTATTAGGTTGATAGTGCTTTGCTATTAAGAAATATATTTTTGTGGAAAGACTTCTTATTTTATTAAGTTGAAATCTATTAGCATGAACCTAACTTCTTCTTGGTTAAGTATCTATTAGTCCAAGAGCCTCACCTGAAAAAATGTGAATTTACCTTAAATTGTGAACAAAAAATATAGTCTGCCTATCTAGAATGAAGCCCTTCGTATGAATGCGCTTAAAATATTAGAAAATCGCACTACAGTGTATCATTAAGTTTAAAAATCCCCGAGGTCATAACTATTTTGGGGATCGACCAATCAGAGAAGCCGCTGCCAACCCCTCTCTAGAAAGAGAAAAAAAAATCCCTACTCCCATAACCCCTGTAGGGAAATAACCTCCTTCCCGGCATTCGTTCACTTCGTTTGTGGTTCTTTTTGTGTTTACATCGTTTTGTGAGTTTTTGTGTTGTGTGTGTTCTGTGAATTGTGTTTTGTTGGACTGTTAACATTATTATGCACTCAAATATTCTTTTTATAACTTAAGTTACTAAAAGCATAACTGAAACTTTTATTTCAAGGCTGCCTTTTATGCAGTAATTTTTAAGAGCTGTCAAAACTAGTAAACATACAATTCTTTTTTAATGTAAAAACAAATGAGTACACTTATTATTTCCCTTCACAATTCATTTTTTTTTCACGTTTGCATACTTCCTAAATAATAAATCTACACAAAAGAAATGTATAAACATCGCCAAGAAAACACGGGTAACATAACCTGATTTGTTTACAAAGTTTTCCCCGCTGCCTTTTAGTAGGATTTTTTTTTTAGAATCGGTGGTGCCTAAACTGAGCTGTCAAGATTTTTAAAGTAGTCGATACACTGTAATTCCAGTTTTCTTGTAATAAGTGGTTCCCTGTAGGTTATGTACAAAACATGAAGAAAATATTTTTTAAAACTGATAAAATTTCTTATAAAACGACAATTTATTTCTCGTTTTATAGACAATTTTATCAGCTTTAAACAATGTTCTCTTTATGTTTTGCACTCGACCTACAGGGAACCACTTATTGCAAGAAAACTGGAATTTGTGATAATGGATGTGCAAGAAACATGGGTATGATAATGGAAGAGGCTAAACATTGGTTTACATCAAATAAATTAACTTTAAATGATAATAAACATTTAAGTGATTTGTCTCTACATCCTTTTCTGTATGTTTCATTTTTATTTTTTTAATTTTTAATTGAATGTAAAAGAAGGATTTATTTTATTTTATTTATTTTTTAATTTCAACCTACCTTTAAATTGTCGAATACATATCAATCATAACTTGGTACTCCACCCTATAAAACCTTTATGGTAAAGGGTTACATGATCAATTTTTTGTTATTGTATTTTTTGAATAAATAAAATAAAATAAATAAATAATAAACATCAAAAATTGCTTTTAACGCTTAAGAAAACGGATGAAATTGAAAGTAACTTACCGGTGAAACTGCTGGGAATTCATATTGAATTCAATTTGTCTTGGAAAGTTCATCTGACTAAACGTAAAGGTTCTTTATTTAGTTAAAGCGTTGTATCTTTTGAGAAAATTAGCATTCTCGTTTGAGACGAAAATTATGAGACTTGTGTACTTTGCTCAATTCCATTCAAGATTAGCTTACTGCATAAACAAATGGGGATCTTCCCCGCATAGTAATGACATTTTTATATGCCAAAAGAAAGCTTTGAGAATCACTTTTCATAGGAAAATGCTCGATAACTGCAAACCTCTTTTAATTGAGCATAAATTTGTAAGCATAAAGTTGTTTGGAAGAATCAGCTACCATCGATACTTGCTGTTGGATATAAATATCCCTGGATCGGTTTCGGGATAAAGCCATCATCATAACGCCAGATGGCTCACACACACACCTGACTACTCAGGGTCACGGCCTTGACTCAGTACACATTCCCTTAATAAACCCTTTCCTACTTCCTCCCTTATCTTCAGAGGGCTCTTCGTGCTCATTGAGACTAGAAGTTAATCACTGATTTAACTTTATTAGTTGAGAGCTCGAGTGTTGCCCCGCCTGCTGATGATGGCGTTATGCCAAAACCAGTCCAGGGATATTCATATCCAACAGCAAGTATCGACGGTAGCTGATTATTCGATTGCTTCTTCAACTTGCGGTAAATACAACCTTTTTAATAAAGTTGTTTGTTAGTATGTGTGTGTGATTCCGTTATCACTGTAGCCCCCAGAATGTTTGTGCTAGTGAGTTGAAACTGAATTGATTGAAAGTACTATGTGCTCCTTCCCTTTTAAGTAAGCTCCATGGTATATGTTGTTTACTGTGTTGTAGATTCCGGTGATATTATTCCATGGAGATCAAAAAGCTCGGAAACAGCTTCAGAGGAGTGTTAATAAGAAGGTTCCACTGCTCGGTGACTCCGTATGCCCTGTCATCATTACATCGTTTGAAGTTCCGATGCGAGACAGTGCTTTCCTCGGCTCCATCAGGTGGAAGTATATCATAGTTGATGAGGGACATCGGTTGAAGAATCACAACACTCTACTTGCTAGGTAAACCCTTTAATACAGTCTATCGTTTAGTTTAAAAATCCCCAAGGTCATAAATATTTTGGGGATTGACCCATCAGAGAAGCCGCTGCCAACCTCTCACTTAAAAAGAGAAAATAAATCCCTACCACAATAACCGCTGTAGGGAAAAAACCTTCTTCCCGGCAATCGTTCACTTTGTTTGTGGTACTTCTTTTGATTACATCGTTTTGAAAACTACTTTCAAATTAATCTTAAAATGATATTTTAAAATAAAACTACTCAAAATAAATGTAAAAAAAACATCGCCAAGAAAATACGAGTAAAATAACCTGATTTGTTTACATAGTTTTTTCCCGCTTTGCAGGTTTTTTCCCGCATTTTTTTTCTTAAGAATCAGTGTTGTCTAAACTGACCTGTCAAGATTTTTAAACTAAACAATAGACAATAGACGTTATTTATTTATTTTTTTGAGGTTTATTTATTTTAACACTCTATAAATTATGTGAGAGACATCAAGGAAGTTTAAAATAAAATAAGTTCTTTATTTCTTGTTGTTTTCTTCTTGTTATTTTCTTGTTTTTGAAGTTTTGGTCTTTTCTTGTCTCTGGTAAATACTTCATATTATATATTCTTTGGAATTGTTCAAGATCAGTGTGAGTTCAGGCTCTGTCGGCGCCCTGATGAGTTAGACGTAACGAAACAGAGTGGGATATGACATTATGTTGAGCCATCAATGATGACGAATGTCGAATGATGGAACAGTTCCCAAATGTAGCATTTCATTTTGCTTCTTTCATTTCCTAGGTGTTTCTCGCACACAATTATATTGTATTAATTATATAAGTTATTAATTTATTCAAAGGAATTAAATGATTGCAGGACCCTGCGTGAATTCAAGTCTATAAAACAGAATGCTTCTGACGGGAACTCCTCTTCAGAATAATTTGTACGAACTTTGGTCTCTTCTACATTTTCTCATGCCAGAGGTATGTTATGTTAGTAGTAGTAGTAATATGGGGGGAGTGGTAGTAACTACTTGGCAAGTAGGCCACGTTGTTGGGCCCTTTTTGCCAGCTCCCTAAGATAGTGTTCTACTCCTTTTAATTTCAAGTGTAGGTATATTTTATCTAATCTAGTCAGAAGAGGCGTAGATTTCTATGGTTCCTCTCATGCTTTTTTCAAGCAATCATACATATTTTTCACTGACTCTTTATAGTCTAGTGAATCTAAGAACAACACGTGCCATAACTGTTAAACCAAATCTCCACACAGTTTAAACTACAAGGTAGACACACTATAGTATTATAATGAATCAAGACTTTACTATGAGGGTCCTAAATTTTGCCTATACCCAGTTTCATTTAGGGTAAGGGATCTTTAACAAGTACCTGACAACGCACAGGTTCGAGACCACTGGCTTTACGTCCCTTCTGAAGGACGTGGAATTTTTATCCCTCTCATAAACATCCTAGAGGCCCGTGCTGGATTGAACCCATGACTAAAGTCCATTCATTCTGTGTATTGGCCGCGTACCTTAACCACTACACCACGGGTGACTGGTATGTTATGTATCCTCTTCACCACCTTCACTTTCACTGACTAAGTTTTCGGACATACAAAGGCTCAGTATATCTTTCCGACCATTTCTCCTGGACTGTAGAATCTAGAGACAACGAAGACGTGGATCCAGAATTGTCTCGGTTGAAACAAGAACCAACCCTGCATTTGATAAGATTCTATCGCTCCTCTTTGATTTTTAAGCGAATGGGTAAACACAATAAGTGACTCTAATATATCATATCTATCAATATATTCACAATATATATTATCTCAGTTATCTTAATATTATCCTATCTTATTATTTTCAAGTTTATTAAGTATTTCTTATTTTTACATTATATTATTACTTTATTTAATATCTTGTCCGGAATATGTACAATGGACCCACATCAGTGGTCTAAGTGCCTTGGAAATATTTCCACTGGAAAATTAAGAAAAAAATCTGCATTTAAGTATTAGCTGCCAATAGTCCAAGAGCCAGACCTGATAAAATGTGACTCATTTTGTACAACTTTAAACCAAATATTTATGAAAATATACCTTAAATTATGAAGTAAAAGCATAGTCTGCCTGTCCAGAGTGGAGCCCTTCATATGATTGCTCATGTTCAAAATTTAAGAAAATCGCACAAATTCCAGTTTTCTTGAAATAAGTGGTTCCCTGTGGGTCGGGTGCAAAACATGAAGAGAACATTTTTTAAAGGTGATGAAATGTTCTATAATTGAGTGATTAATTATCAAAATTAGATAACTGCAACCAAAGTTATGGCTCTTTCAAAAACACTAAAAATATGGTTAGTTTATGCAGTCAGCGAATTTCTTTGGAAAAATATTGAGTTTTTGTGTGTTTTTTGGCCATTTAACTTACATCATAACTTTAGTTGTATTAATCCTATGATGACCACTTTACATTTTAACTTGAGGAATTTAATTTTAACATTTAATTTAAAAAACAAAGAGACTAAAACTATTAGAGGGAGTACAGGACCCGATTAACACAGTGATAAGGGGTCTGAATGTGAGACAGTTTCCATAGGTGCCCTAACTGTACTTACCCCTACTATAGTCTCCCTAGAGAAAGAATAGATACCCCTACCCTCCACAACTTCTTTTGTAGCATGCATTCTACTAACGGCGGACATTTTTCAGTGATGCCACATTAAACCACTTTATTCAAAACTAACAATTAAAGAATACATGCAATAGATAATAATTAAAACTTATTTTAAATTCATTTTACTTCATTTAAAACAAAATAGTCGAAAAAATGTAATTTTATGTGAAATTGTAATTATTAGGAAAAATAAAAAAAATGACGTCACCAATGTACCGTTACGCACCTAGCTACCCAAGGAATGATAAGAGCTGTTGTATCCTCCCTCTAATAGTTTTAGTCACTTTGAAATAATAGGACAAGTCAGCATCTTTTCATGAACCTTAAATGGTTCATTGACTAAGATGTTTACAGTCAAATCATGTGACAGTTCAAGACATTAAGATTGGTCAAAATCGAACGTCACAATCCGACTTTGATGGAAAAACACTTGTTGTTTTATGGGAAATTCTATCAGCTTTCAAAAATGTTCTCTTCATGTTTTGCACACGACCTACGGGGAACTCAAATTTGTGACATTTTATAACACTTTGAGCATGCGCAATGGTATGAAGGGCTCCACTCTGGATAGGCAGCCTATGCTTTTCCTTTGTAATTAAAGGTATATTTTCAAATATGGTTTGAAGTAGTACAAAATGAGTCACATTTTTTAGGCCTTGCTCTTGGACTATAAGGAAACCACATGAAACCCTGGCTGGGTTGACCTCCGGCGTGTATGGTACAAGGGATAACCTCATATTAAGGTCCTTCCCCGACTGGATTTGATCCCTGGACCTCCCGGTCGAAAGGCCAGCGCTCTACCTTTGAGCTACCACCGAGTCATATTTTTTGGCCTTGCTCTTGGACTATAAGGAAACCACATGAAACCCTGGCTGGGTGACCTCCGGCGTGTATGGTACAAGGGATAACCTCATATTAAGGTCCTTTCCCCGACTGGATTTGATCCCTGGACCTCCCGGTCGAAAGGCCAGCGCTCTACCTCTGAGCTACCAGACTCGGTCTCTTATTTTATTATTATTTACCTTATATGATACTTCATCAAAAATGATAAATTCATGTTAAAAGCTGTACTGACCACTCTAAAGAAGCCTTGTGCCACTTATATTGTATTCAATTGTTTACAGGTATTCAGCGACCTGGACGATTTCCAATCTTGGTTCTGAAGAAGAAATACAGGCGTTAGAGTCGAACAATTCTCATCTCAATATCCTCGAGAAGGAAAAATCCAACAACTTTATATCCACTCTTCACAAGGTAATCGGGTTTATCATTTGACACTACCAAGTTTGTGTTTTCAATTAGTTCATATTTAAAAGTAGACAGCATTTGTCTTTCCACAACGATATAATTGAATATACATAGCCAGCTTTCGACCATAATGATCATCATCAGTGCCGGTGAGATGAGTCTGCTACAAGCCGTGGCCTAAGAAACCGGCCAGGAAGATTTAGACTCATCTCACCGGCGCTGATGATGATCGTTATGGTCGAAAGCTGGCTATGTATATTCAATTATATTGTTGTGGGAAAGACAAATGATGTTTACTTTTATTAGAATATTCCACTTCTCAATAATTTTCGTATTAGTTCATATTTGGTGGTTGTTCAGATTTTAGAACCGTTTTTGCTGAGGAGAGTGAAAGCTGATGTGAATTTGAATTTACCTCCGAAGGAAGAGAAGCACATACACTGCCCTCTCACCGATGTTCAGTATGAACTCTATTCGCAGACTGTCGACAGAACTATAATACATCTCGACGGAAAACATAAACCTGTCAGTATTAAATTTATTTTACCTTTCAATTGATTTTCCCACTTTTATAAAAAAAAAACAAGAGGCTTTAGGCCTCTTTGCTGCTACAGGGCATTTGCACCCTGTATTGCTACTACAGGGTATTTGCACACTGTAGCATCAAAGAGGCTTTAGGCGCTTACAGGGCATTTGCACCCCTGTGTTGCTGCTACAGGGTATTTGCACACTGTAGCAGCAAAGAGGCTTTAGGCGCTACAGGGCATTTGCACCCTGTGTTGCTGCTACAGGGAATTTGCACACTGTAGCATCAAAGAGCTTTAGGCGCTACAGGGCATTTGCACCCTACAGGGTATTTGCACACTGTAGCAGCAAAGAGGCTTAGGCGCTACAGGGCATTTGCACCCTGTGTTGCTGCTACAGGGTATTTGCACACTGTAGCAGCAAAGAGGCTTTAGGCCTCTTTGCCGCTACAGGCATTTGCACCTGTATTGCTGCTACAGGGTATTTGCACACTGTAGCAGCAAAGAGGCTTTAGGCCTCTTTGCTGCTACAGGGCATTTGCACCCTGTATTGCTACTACAGGGTATTTGCACACTGTAGCATCAAAAGAGGCTTTAGGCGCTACAGGGCATTTGCACCCTGTGTTGCTTACAGGGTATTTGCACACTGTAGCAGCAAAGAGGCTTTAGGCCTCTTTGCTGCTACAGGGCATTTGCACCCTGTATTGCTACTGTTTGCACACTGTAGCAGCAAAGGCTTTAGGCGCTACAGGGCATTTGCCCTGTGTTGCTGCTACAGGGAATTTGCACACTGTAGCATCAAAGAGGCTTTAGGCGCTACAGGGCATTTGCACCCTGTATTGCTGCTACAGGGTATTTGCACACTGTAGCAGCAAAGAGGCTTTAGGGCTGCTACAGGGCATTTGCACCTGTATTGCTACTACAGGGTATTTGCACACTGTAGCAGCAAAGAGGCTTTAGGCGCTACAGGGCATTTGCACCCTGTGTTGCTGCTACAGGGAATTTGCACACTGTAGCATCAAAGAGGCTTTAGGCGCTACAGGGCATTTGCACCCTGTATTGCTGCTACAGGGTATTTGCACACTGTAGCAGCAAAGAGGCTTTAGGCGCTACAGGGCATTTGCACCCTGTGTTGCTGCTACAGGTATTTGCACACTGTAGCAGCAAAGAGGCTTTAGGCCTCTTTGCGCTACAGGGCATTTGCACCCTGTGTTGCTGCTACAGGTATTTTGCACACTGTAGCAGCAAAGAGGCTTTAGGCTCTTTGCTGCTACAGGGCATTTGCACCCTGTATTGCTACTACAGGGTATTTGCACACTGTAGCAGCAAAGAGGCTTTAGGCGCTACAGGGCATTTGCACCCTGTGTTGCTGCTAAGGGAATTTGCACACTGTAGCATCAAAGAGGCTTTAGGCGCTCAGGGCATTTGCACCCTGTATTGCTGCTACAGGTATTTGCACAGCAGCAAAGAGGCTTTAGGCTCTTTTGCTGCTACAGGGCATTTGCACCTGTATTGCTACTACAGGGTATTTGCACTCTGTAGCAGCAAAGAGGCTTTAGGCGCTACAGGGCATTTGCACCCTGTGTTGCTGCTACAGGGTATTTGCACACTGTAGCAGCAAAGAGGCTTTAGGCCTCTTTGCTGCTACAGGGCATTTGCCCTGTATTGCTACTACAGGGTATTTGCACACTGTAGCAGCAAAGAGGCTTTAGGCGCTACAGGGCATTTTGCACCCTGTGTTTGCTGCTACAGGGAATTTGCACACTGTAGCAGCAAAGAGGCTTTAGGCCTCTTTGCGCTACAGGCATTTGCACCCTGTATTGCTGCTACAGGGTATTTGCACACTGTAGCAGCAAAGAGGCTTTAGGCCTCTTTGCTGCTACAGGGCATTTGCTCCCTGTATTGCTACTACAGGGTATTTGCACACTGTAGCAGCAAAGAGGCTTTAGGCGCTACAGGGCATTTGCACCCTGTGTTGCTGCTACAGGGGTATTTGCACACTGTAGCAGCAAAGGGCTTTGGCCTCTTTGCTGCTACAGGGCATTTGCACCCTGTATTGCTACTACAGGGTATTTGCACACTGTAGCAGCAAAGAGGCTTTAGGCGCTACAGGGCATTTGCACCCTGTGTTGCTGCTACAGGGAATTTGCACACTGTAGCATCAAAGAGGCTTTAGGCGCTACAGGGCATTTGCACCCTGTATTGCTGCTACAGGGTATTTGCACACTGTAGCAGCAAAGAGGCTTTAGGCCTCTTTGCTGCTAACAGGGCATTTGCACCCTGTATTGCTACTACAGGGTATTTGCACACTGTAGCAGCAAAGAGGCTTAGGCGCTACAGGGCATTTGCACCCTGTGTTGCTGCTACAGGGAATTTGCACACTGTTAGCAGCAAAGAGGCTTTAGCTCTTTGCCGCTACAGGGCATTTGCACCCTGTATTGCTACAGGTATTTGCACACTGTAGCAGCAAAGAGGCTTTAGGCCTCTTTGCTGCTACAGGGCATTTGCACCCTGTATTGCTACTACAGGGTATTTGCACACTTGTAGCAGCAAAGAGGCTTTAGGCTCTTTGCTGCTACAGGGCATTTGCACCCTGTATTGCTACTACAGGGTATTTGCACACTGTAGCAGCAAAGAGGCTTTAGGCCTCTTTGCTGCTACAGTGCATTTGCACCCTGTATTGCTACTACAGGGTATTTGCACACTGTAGCAAAGAGGCTTTAGGCTCTGCTACTATTTGCACCCCTACTACAGGGTATTTGCACACTGTAGCAGCAAAGAGCTTTACTGTGCATTTGCACCCTGTATTACTACAGGTATTTGCACACTGTAGCGTGCTTAGGCCTCTTTGCTGCTACAGTGCATTTGCACCCTGTATTGCTACTACAGGGTATTTGCACTCTGTATTGCTACTACAGGGTATTTGCACTCTGTATTGCTGGAAACACTCAAATTTGTGAAGAGAAATTTATTTAAAAATATTTGTACTACTAGAGATACTCTTCATAAATATAACACAAGGAAAAAGTCTCAAATTATTGTACCAAGTAGGAGACACGAGAAATCGCTCAACAGCCCTTGTTCTATGGAAATAAAGTTGTTCAATAGATTACCTGATGAAATAAACGAAAGTCTGGCTTTTCCGAAATTTAAGGAAAAACTGAGAAATTTCCTTATAGAGAAACCTATATATAATATTAGTGAATTTTTATCCTTTGATTTTACTTAATTATTCTTTTTGGTTATGTGACATATATTTATTTATTTTTTTATTCTAAGCTTGTGGTTGCCTTACATTTTAAGGCCTTACAATAGTCAATTCATGAATACAAATTAAAAATATATATATATATATATATATATATATATATATATATATATATATATATATATATATATATATAAACTGAAGGCAAAGAATTAAACCAAAACACCATGATCAGGTACCAATAAGAACCATATAAAGAGATGAGGCAATGGCTATAGAATATAATATTGATTAATGAATAAGAAATTGGCGACTGCTCTGGTGCCGGATAAAGCTCCATGGCTTTAAAGCAGGGCGGCAAAGGGTAGGTGAACCCTTTTCAAGTCATATTTCAAATTCTGTCTCAATAATCAATTTCACTCAAAACAAAGCTATTGAAAAGTATTTACTTATTTTAGCTATTTAAGATGTATATACTTTTTGTTTGTAAATAAATTATTATTATTATTACTATAAAGTTATAAAATAGCCAAAGGTGTAATTAAAGATTGGCTCTTAACCAATCACCTGCACTACTGGAATGAATCCTCTGGCATGAGGCACAGTCAAAGAGACTAAAACTATTAGAGGGAGTACAGGACCCGATTTACACAGTGATAAGAGGTCTGGAAGTGAGACAGTTTCCATAGGTGCCGTAACTGTACTTACCCCTACTATAGTCTCCCTAAAGAAAGAATAGATACTCCCCTACCCTCTACAACTTCATGCATTCTACTGACGGCGGACATTTTTCAGTGATGCCACATTAAACCACTTTATTCAAAACTAATAATTAAAGCATATTGAGAATGAGCGTGAATGGAGTTCATCATAAATAATTAAATGAAAAGTCTCTCCACAAAATAAAAAACTTTATTGGCAAAGCGCTTTCAACCTAGCTAGAGGCCATCATCAGTGCAAAACCGTTGAAGAAATAAAAAGGAAGACGAGTGAGTCTATGATTTAGCTTTAGATATTAGATTCAGACTGAATTTTATATGATGGAGTCTGAATCTAAAGCTAAATCATAGACTCACTCGTCTTCCTTTTATTTCTTCAACGGTTTTGCACTGATGATGGCCTCTAGCTAGGTTGAAAGCGCTTTGCCAATAAAGTTTTTTATTTTGTGGAGAGACTTTTCATTTAATTATTTAATAATTAAAGAATACATGCAATAGATAATAATTAAAACTTATTTTAAATTCATTTTACTTGATTTAAAACAAAATAGTCACAAAATAATGTGATATTTACGTGAAATTGTATTATTAGGAAAAATAAAAAAAATGACGTCACCAATGTACCCTTACGGCACCTAGCTACCCAAGGAATGATAAGAGCTGTTGTATCCTCCCTCTAATAGTTTTAGTCTCTTTGGGCACAGTAAACTTATGTTAATAGGACCCAATCCCAAAGTAACTGAAGATCTCCTCCTATGCTTAGCATAAGGTACCTCAGAAGAGTAACTGGATTTACTGGTTACTGTTACCTCCGAAAACACCTCCATACCATTAATATCTCTAAAGATAACCCAGTATGTAGGCTTTGTGAATCGGAAACCGAAACTGCCTCTCACTACTGCCTTCACATACTTCTGAGATGTGAAGCCCTAGCCTTTCAAAGGTTCTCCAACTTTGGTAGCAGCACTTTCACTAAGTTTGACTCTACCAATGAATAACTGGTCAAAAAGATCCTAGACCTAGTCCGGGGAAAAGGATTATTCTGACCTGGACCAATTGAGGATTGTACTATAGACTTCCAGTCGCAGTGCAAATGGGGCTATCCTCGACTCCAACACCAATCATTAATAATAATAATAACTATAAAGTTAGTTTATAAGTTTATATCTTCCAGGAGGACCTGATAATACCGGACAACGAAGACGGTACCAGAGCTAAAAGACAATCTAGAAGTCGATTCAATGTCAAGAAGTTATTGGACGAAAGCAATACTGACTTTGACAATCTAATTCTAAAGTACAAAGAGCCGGAGAAAACAAGTGGAGACAGCGCAACAAACCAGGAGTAAGTATCTAACATCTGTCCTGCTAAATTGTCTTACTAATTGTTTGTGACAATGGTGAATTATGAGTAAAATTAGTTGGACGTAATCCATTGTCAGTACTATTTACAATTAACGACGTTTCGGGAGCAGGTACTTCTCCCATCATCAGGTTCGTCTTGAGAAAGACGGTGTGTGTGTCAAGTGTTGGGTGTTAGGACTTTAACCTAACTTCGTAGGCAGGTATCAACGACTTTGTTATGCACTTTGAAACCTTGTCTATGATGGGGCCTTCCCCGTCTATATAGGGATTAGGGTTCCTTATATACCTCCTAGCTACCTGCGAACTTGAAAGATCTCAATAATACGTATTCGCAGGTAGCTAGGAGGTATATAAGGAACCCTAATCCCTATATAGACCGGGGAAGGCCCCATCGTAGACAATGGGTCGTTGATACCTGCCTACGAAGTTAGGTTAAAGTCCTAACACCCAACACTTGACTCACACACCGTCTTTCTCAAGACGAACCTGATGATGGGAGAAGTACCTGCTCCCGAAACATCGTGAAATGTAAATAGTACTGACAATGGATTACGTCCAACTAATTTTACTCTTACTAAACTCTGTAAAATCTATTAAAATATCACAGCTTAAGGCTCAATTGTTTAGGAGTGGAGTATTGCTTAGGGTTTAATTTATAACCTAGCATAGTTCCCACTATTAAAAGTGAAATATAGATCTTCACATTTCTAAAAAAAGCAAAAAGTATGACTAGAGGTAGAGCTGAATTTCATAATATACATTTATGGCTTAATTTATTCCTGCGAGGATATTTTTATTAAATTAAAAGAAATGATTGTTGTAAGTATTTAATTGTATAATGTTTTAGTTTATATCAAGCAAAATGTAAATAAATAAATAAATTTTTATTATTTCATTATGAAGTTTAGCCTTAGCATAAAAACAATAGAAATTCGTCATTAAATTGCATTATAAAACTATAAAACTTATAAAAAATTATCTAACTATAAAAAATTATCATTAAATAACTATAAAACAAATGGAAATAATCATAATTATGAAACTAGACATAGGAAAATACTTACGATTCCTGAGTACAGGCTAAAGAGGGCAAGAGTGGCTCAATCTGTCCGGGGGATAAAGATTTATAATAAGCTGACAGATAAAATTAATCACTTAGACCTAAAGGATTATAAACAAGAAGTAAAACAAATTTTATTTGATGCTCTGTTCTATAAACTTCAGGAATATTTTAAACTTTAACTTTTAATTATGTAGCCGCCTCCGTGGCCGAGGTCGTTAAGGCATTAGTCTTTACTCTGACCTTTGACACCCACGGAGGTCTGGGGTTCGCATCCCAGGTTACACTCTTAGTTTATAGAAAGATTATTGTTTAGATAAATTATTGCCAACTTTAGAATACACTTTGAGCGTAACGGTTGCTATACCACACGAGGTGGTTCCCGCAGGGTTATCCCTGATGAGCCGCAAGGCTCTAAACGGGCATTATTATATTATTATTAAGTATATATTTTTTTTATTATTATTATGTTTATATTTTTTTATTATTATTATTATTATTATTAGGTATATATTTTTTTTACGCAACCAATTGTTAAATTAGTTTAATTTAGTGGAATAAAGATATTTTTATTTATTTAATAACTATTTTAATTAATATATTTAATTAATTTCAGAGAGTACTCGTATGACTGTGATTTTTATAAGATGAAACTGACTATGCTAAATGTTCACATGATGTTGAGGAAGATAGCTAACCATCCTTACCTAGTTAGGAGATTGGTCATACCTGGTTCCAATATACTTCAGGTTGATGAACGCATCATCACATCGTCAGGGAAGATGATGGTTCTGGATTCACTTCTTCAGAGACTCAAGCAGAATAATCATAAGGTAAATGAAAGAGGTTTTAGTCGTCAATGGTTATTTTAAAATAAATAAATAAATAACCATTTATTTAGCTTTTTACATATATAACTTATAATTTATTTATATTATAATTTTGTAATACTCAAATCAGCTTATAGCTGTGGTTGCCTGTTGGGCTTGAGTTCATTTAGTTTATAAATAATGGAGTTAGATACAATAGAATTAATAATAGAGTTAGGTATATTAATTTGCATGCATGTTTTTTTTTTTTTTTTTTTTTTTTTAAAGCCATGTCTGAAAATGTGAGAATAATTGTAAGGCAAAGAGACTAATACTATTAGAGGGAGTACCGAACCCGATTAACTCAGTGATAAGGGGTCTGGAAGTGAGACAGTTTCCATAGGTGCCGTAACAGTACTTACCCCTACTATAGTCTCCCTAGAGAGAGACTAGATACTCCTCCACCCCTCTACAACTCATATTGTAGCACACACTCTACAAACGGCGGACATTTTTCAGTGATGCCACATTAAACCAATTTATTTAACATTTGCAATTAAAGAATACATGCAATAGATAATAATTAAAACTTATTTTAAATTCATTTTACTTGATTTAAAACAAAATAGTCGAAAAATAATTTAATATTTACGTGAAATTGTAATTATGAAGAAAAATCAAAAAATGACGTCACCAATGTACAGTTACGGCACCTAGCTACCCAAGGAATGATAAGAGCTGTTGTATCCTCCCTCTAATAGTTTTAGTCTCTTTTGTCACCAATGTACAGTTATGGCACCTAGCTACCAAGGAATGATAAGAGCTGTTGTATCCTCCCTCTAAGTATTAGTCTCTTTGTCACCAATGTACAGTTACGGCACCTAGCTACCCAAGGAATGATAAGAACTGTTGTATCCTCCCTCTAATAGTTTTAGTCTCTTTGTCACCAATGTACAGTTACGGCACCTAGCTACCCAAGGAATGATAAGAGCTGTTGTATCCTCCCTCTAAGTATTAGTCTCTTTGTCACCAATGTACAGTTACGGCACCTAGCTACCCAAGGAATGATAAGAGCTGTTGTATCCTCCCTCTAAAGTTTTAGTCTCTTTGTCACCAATGTACAGTTACGGCACCTAGCTACCCAAGGAATGATAAGAGCTGTTGTATCCTCCCTCTAATAGTTTTAGTCTCTTTGTCACCAATGTACAGTTACGACACCTAGCTACCCAAGGAATGATAAGAGCTGTTGTATCCTCCCTCTAATAGTAGTCTCTTTGTCACCAATGTACAGTTACGCACCTAGCTACCCAAGGAATGATAAGAGCTGTTGTATCCTCCCTCTAAGTATTAGTCTCTTTGTCACCAATGTACAGTTACGGCACCTAGCTACCCAAGGAATGATAAGAGCTGTTGTATCCTCCCTCTAATAGTTTTAGTCTCTTTGTCACCAATGTACAGTTACGACACCTAGCTACCCAAGGAATGATAAGAGCTGTTGTATCCTCCCTCTAAGTATTAGTCTCTTTGTCACAATGTACAGTTACGGCACCTAGCTACCCAAGGAATGATAAGAGCTGTTGTATCCTCCCTCTAATAGGTTTAGTCTCTTTGTCACCAATGTACAGTTACGGTACCTACCCAAGGATGATAAGAGCTGTTGTATCCTCCCTCTAAGTATTAGTCTCTTTGTCACCAATGTACAGTTAACCTAGCTACCCAAGGAAATGATAAGAGCTATCCTCCCTTAATAGTTTTAGTCTCTTTGTCACCAATGTACAGTTACGTGCACCTAGCTACCAAAGAATGATAGAGCTTTGCCTCATCACCCTCCTAGCTTGATAGTCCTCTAAGTTTTAGTCCTTTGTCACCAATGTACAGTTACGGCACCTAGCTACCCAAGGAATGATAAGAGCTGTTGTATCCTCCCTCTAAGTATTAGTCTCTTTGTCACCAATGTACCGTTACGGCACCTAGCTACCCAAGGAATGATAAGAGCTGTTGTATCCTCCCTCTAATAGTTTTAGTCTCTTTGTCACCAATGTACAGTTACGGCACCTAGCTACCCAAGGAATGATAAGAGTTTTGTTAAGCGTAGGAGTACTTGTTAATTTATTAAGCACCTGGCCATGTCTTAACTCTGGTCTAGATATACTTAAAACTGAGGTGAACACAGAAAAGAAGTCAGAATTAAAAATATATGCGTTTACTAGGCAGTAAAAAAAATAAGGTACAAAGAAAAGAATAATGAAAATGGTTATAAACTTAAAACTAATGTATGCCCTTAAAATATATGGTTACAAAAATACAAGTACCTGAGAGATAAAACTGGGACCTGGTGGTAGCCCCCATCACGTAGAAATATTAATTGATGAGAGATTTTCAGGTATGCCCTGATACGTAAAAAATAGGGAAAACTACCCTGAGTGATGAGTTAAAAGATGTTGATGTTAAAAGATTGAAAATGCACCTCCATGGCACTGGTTACAA
>JACMZG010000032.1:3785457-3796173 GCA_018340805.1 Microvelia longipes | reverse complement strand
GTTCAATAAAAGGACTATAAAAAAAAATTTATGAGTTTAAAAACCATGAATTTAAATTTTCGCAACATTTCTAAAAAAATCCAAATTGCCAATTACCCTCAAATATTACTCTATTTCTAAATACTAGTGACAAATTTTTTGCTTTCTTTAAAAATTCCTTCGAATTTATAATAATATTTTATAAATTCTTTTAAAATTTAATTTTTATTTATTTAATAATGCAAGTAAATCAAATGCTACGAGTGAGCGCTTAGCAATAAAGTTTAATCAGTTGAATGAAATCACAAAGTATTGCCGAAGACGGGAGTTAAAAAAGAATTTTTTGTTATTTTAATTGAAAATTTCTCTTTAAAAGAATTTTTAATTTGAAATCAATTTGACAATAATTTGGAGTAAATTATTAAAAAAATGTATAAATATTTAAAGTAAGGTCCCAACCTGTGCCCGCCAGGCATAAACAAGTGATCCTCAACCTCTTAAATAACTAAAATAAAGTATTGCAACTTCTATGCATAAAATCTATGAAAATTTTACCTTAAACTTAATTTTAAAACTATGGTCGTAGTGTAATGAAAAATAAACCAACATTTGTAAACATTCTCGTTTTTTTTTATTATATCTGTAAAGCTTTCCAATTAAATTTAACAATTGTGACTCCTCATTGTTCGTACAACTAATCCCAAAAAAGTTGAAAACACTAATTTAGAGATTTAATATTAAATTTTGACTAATTGAATGTTTACGGAATTCTTTAATTAATTTAAAAAAAGTCATTGTTAAATCAATTAGAAGAAATAAAATTGAAAATTTTTTAAAATATTTTTTTTATTTGAGAGAAGAAAATAAAAATTATTAAAATCATAAAAATTTCAGTTGAAATACCAAATTATTAAGGCTAATTATTTAATTTGTTTGAAAAAAATAGATTTAAATCTTTAATCTTTTATTTTTTTTAATTAATTTTCAATAATTCAAATTCTCTTTTAAATTCAACGATGAGGTCCACAAATGTCAACGATTGTTTTATTTTCGAATAATTCATAATCGTCTTTTAAATTTAATTGCTTTAGAAATTATTAAATGTATTATAGATTATTCGAAATATTTAATAATATTTTCAGAAATTGTTTTCAATGTTTTTAATGTTAATAATTATTATTAATGTTATGTTATATACATGTATCTGACCAATTGATAATCAGTACAAGCAAGCCACCACATGAATATTTACAATTACATCGAACAAGAAATTATTTCCATAAAATTTGATGATTTTTATTTAATTAAAATAGTAAAATTTTTTACAAAAACAAATAAATTTAACATACTTCGGAATATAAGTTTGAAATATTTATCTCCCATTGGGTCGACCATCCTCAATACATTAATTCACACTCAAGAGACATTTTCTATGTATTCCAATCTTAGTTTTCAGTGAAATCTTCAATGTTTAACTTTAATATTGATTTTTAAAATTAATATTTATGCGACTTGATTCAATCTGTATGACCATTAAACTATGTAAAACAAGTGGTTTTGGTCAATCACCAACCTCACAGTTCATTGGCTGTATTCTTCTTTATTTATCATAGCACCTGATCGATCAATATACTGACTGCTGAATCATAGATTTCAATAAATCTCAATAGAAGATTATTTATTACAACTTATTATTATTATTATATTATTTATTATTATTATTATTATTAAATTTATTATATATTATTATTATTATTATTATTATTAATTATTAATTATTATTATATTAAATCATTATTATTATTATTATTATTATTATTATTATATTATTATTATTATATTATTATTATTATTATTATTATTATTATTATTATATTATTGAATTATTATTATAATTATTATTATTTATATTATTATTATTATAAATTTTAATTTGGTAATTATTAACATAAATCCTCCAACCATTTATAATAGCATCGGTAGCTAATAAAATTTTTATTGTTAAAATTGTGGAATTGAATGAAAAAAATCGTGTGTTAGAAATGTCTTCAATTTTTTTATGGCATACTTCCCAATAAATAAAAAAAACCGAAAAATAAAAGATTTCATAGACAAATGAGACAAAATATTTAATTTACTTTTAGGTATTTATCGGTGTTTTGGTTATAATTTCTCTATTGATACACTTATAATTTCGGGAACGGAGATATTCAATGCTTGATTCAGAAGTTCCAAATCGGCATATTCAAAGCGATTTAATGGTAAGTTATAGATCAATTTCAGTAATGAAAGATTGAGAATAACAATGTGGTTTTTGACATATAATTCCGGGATTTATGAATATTGCTAACCAATATTCTGATAATGTTTTACAATATAACAGTGAATATCAATAAAAATGATTTTGTGATTATTAATAAAACATATTAATGGGAAAAGAAAGGAGGTTATATTGTATGGAGATCTAGGTTGGAATTATTCTTGACTAACTAGATATTATTTAAATGTTCATGTATTCGAGAACTGAAGTAAAAAGAGGAAAGGTACTAATAGAAGAAAATCGATATAAGAAAAGAACAATAGTTATGGAATTCGAAAAAATTTATGAAAGAAATAATAGAATATAAATCCACTACGGAATGAGTATTCAGAATTGCAAAATATATTTATCAGAACATTGAATCAAATCGAAGTCTTATGATACAAAACAATACGTTAAACATTGCATGAAATAGAAATTATTAATAAAGCATTTTCTTTTTGATTAATATGATTTTTATTTAATATGTTTAAAAATTAATATAAATTTTTCTAGTATCCGTGTACAGTTAAATAAAATTTAAATTTTTTGAATATATTTTTTAATTAAAACATAATTAAAAATTCAAAAGTTTTAAACTAAATTGTTAAAATTTTTCAAGTTAAATAATTAAATTTAATAATGTTAATTAGTAAGACATGCTGAATTCTAAATAAAATTCCCGTTAAAAATTTGCTTGTACAAAAGAATTATCAAAACTATCAGTTATTATCTATAATATTATGGCTCCTTGATGAACGGGTATAAAACCAACTGACTGACATACAGTATGACGTCATAAGGAAGTTGACGGCAAAACAGTATTACGTCATAAATCTGAATCATATACAGTATTGTGTAATAATTCTAGGTATTATACATTGTTACATATAATAAGTAAACAAATTATTACGCAATGATTTTTCAATTTTACATATTTTCCCACAAAGTGGGAGTGAGCCAGAGTGCTACTATCTATCTACTATTATTTATATATTCAATAAATATAAAAACAACGATGCTAAATCACACTCAAAAATAATATTTCAGAATTACCAAGTGACTTACCTGATTCGCGCAACAGAAATTAATGTGTAAAAAGTAATTCCAAACCTGAATTTTCTGTCATCTAAATAAATATAAGTTCTAAACATATCTGATTTCAATTTGGTTGCATTATTATCGCTATGCATCTTATTTTGTTTTATGTGTAAATTTTTTGCCATGAATTAGGTTCTGTATTCTTTAATTTTGGAAATCAAGATATACGTCATGGAGATGTTATTTCACGTCGTTGTATAGAGTAATTCAAGATAAGAAACTCTTGTCTAATATTAGAAGCAGTGATATGTCACATCCCTATTCACTAGTATTTCCAAATCCTTAAAACTAACTAAACAATAATTCGAGATATATGAAATACTAGAGTCAAAAGACGACTAATACAAACATGTCAAACTATATATAACATCTATTAATATCAAGCAGAACACTTAATAGTCTTAGCTTATTATCATACATTGAGCGAGAGTAAATGTCATATCATGCGCTCTCACGTTTTCTTGAATTCGTAATGTAATCTTTAATATTCTAAAACATGTTAATTTCTATTTTTAGTATATATAAGACAGAAACCACATATCACAATGATCCTTGAATATTGTGAGATAAATGAATCTTCACGTATAATGCTGACCTCATTATTACTTATATTCTGTGCTAATTATATGTCCTGATAATCTTCGGCGAGGTGTCATGTATATACCACAATTCTATCTATTGTGTAAATTCCAATTGCGTGCGCGATAGATATTAACATTGATCGACGTATGATGTTATTTATGATACTGATGAGTTAAATGTTATAGTATTATTGAAATATAATATTTAATGTATTTGGAGATAGAAAAATAACGATATATGAAGGACGACGAAAGATTATTGTTAATGAAATAACGAACATGTGGATACACCCTTGCAGGCCACCACATTGATTGCGAGGTGTTGTTTACGATATATACTAATACGCGCACTTAAACACATTTAGTCCCATGATATCGATATAGAGAGAGAGACGTAGTTATAATAAAAAGTTTCACTCCGTCCACTTATGGTATTGGGAGTAACAATTGGCATACTCAGAGGAGTGCATAGATGAACCCTATTGATTATCTTCAAATATGAACACACCAAGAACAGTCACTACTGCGTCAAATTTATATCTGTGAGCTGCGAGACTGCCATATGAGTCGATGACTAGGTTTACTGTTATGCGCGTCAGCAACACCCAAATCATGCCCATGTATGTTACGTGTCTCCACTGGACCGATTTGTGCGAGTGCTCGATATGCACGAATCAGTCCATCATCAATACACACGCTGTCATCGCCACGATCCATCTAAATACTGCGCCTTATATGCAACATAAAATCACTTGACAAACTCCATACCTAAATTATTCCTACTCATATATGCCGTCCCATATAGATGAAATTTCTTTTGGCTGCGCGTCTAACAGCTAGCACATGAATACATTAAGGGATTGTTATGTGTAAGGAACTCAGATAAATCATTCACACACAATGTCAGAGAAAATATAATAGAACATACACTTAAGAGGTAATATTAGATTTAAATACTGAGTATGCATAGCTGATTTTTAACACACTATCACAATTAACTCGTTTCTGAGGCTTTTAAAACGTTCTTAGTAAAACCAATTTAGTTTGTCTAAATTAATAAAAACATAAGTATATTATTATTTTGAACACATCAAAAAGTATTAAGTTATTATATTTAATAAGCTTTGTGGAACCAACAATATACTCTTTATTGCGATACACACTATATTTCTTTAAATAACAATTGTTCTCACAGATATAATTGCATCACGCATCCTCATAATTAAAAAATCATATTATCAATAAATAGAAACATTATTATAATTAATAAATCTATATTACCACAATATGGTTCTAACATTACTTGATATCACGTTGGGTTGTGCTAAGATGAGTCTACTATACAGAGTACTTCGATGAGAGAGAGAATAAGCCATGATTCTGATACATAATTAATCTTACTTGTATCACATTCTGAGAAGAATATCCACATTACCGTTAATGGAATCTTGTATCTGCTATCAACATTTTAAATATCTACATAATTTATTTCAAACAGCGAATCTCTCACACTAGTTAATCTCAGTTCGTATACCATTTATATTAAATAATAAATCTACAAAAGAATGATTACTTACAGTGCCTTATCTCCTTTCCCTTTTATTTTATACCACACAAATATCATATATCACGTACGATGCACTAGCGCATAATTGTATGTAATATCTTTAAAAAATACAAGTATGCGTTCTACTCATGGACCGGGCAGATCATGGAACAGTAAACTAGCGAAAATTTAATATGCCCGGTATCACTACATGAAAGAAACGGCCCAGTTCTGTAGCATTTCCATATATCGGATGATAGACCAATATAAAGTTTCGAGATTCTATTAACATAAATTCTCGTTTGATCAACACCTCGCAATCGTTGGCATATCTCATATCTCTAAATAAAATTCAGGAAATTGTTATGCATAACTTCGTATTTTCTACATGTATGATTATCCATGGTACTCAGAATCAACTTGAAGGTAAAACAAATTTACAATTTGGATCGCGATTTTCAATCTACTATTCATGTAGATATAAAAATCCGCAGGGAGCCACTTTCTTATTCTGAAGTATTGTTCTAACTCAGCGAAAAAAGTAAGGTTTGCTAACGCCAAAACCCATTCTTGCTGTGGATAATTGCTTGAGGTAACTTGCCAGGCACTTAATAGCGTCTATGTCGTGCTGTATGGTGGGACTTTCAGAGGGAATAGGTAATATGTATTACATATAAGCACAGAATACTACATCCTAACAGAATGAACATTCAACTCCATCTATGCATACTTAGTTGTTTCATTGATAATCTTATATGTGGTACGATAATAAATGCGTACTTTGTGTGTTTTTCTAAATTGAAGAAAAACGTCTATTACAGATAATCTTTCCATCCGTATTCGTACACGCCAGGTTTGCTATTATACTTTACTACCCGTTCATCAATCTGTTCTGCAGATTTATGCTCTGGTGTATTTGCCTTCACCCACAGTAGTTTGCCGCCTAGTAACATAGGAACCTCCAATAATCATTCTATTCTTCTATCTCTATAATTAAACTAGAGTTAGCTTCTAATTGGATATGTTCTTCCGTCTAAATATATATGTTCAAAAGCAGCTTAAATGAATTTTCTGAAAACCACGACTTCTCGCAAATCGGAATTCAAATTTACCTAGAAAGATGTAAACATTATTGATTAATGGTAAATAAATAGGTTTCTTGAGATATTTATCTAGAAAATAGAACTCCAATAGATAATCCTTATCATTCAAATTTTTATTAAATTATTCAGTAAATAATAAAACGTGCTGAATAATGAATCATATCAATGAAAAATCTAGAAATCGTATAATATATTCATGTTGATATTATTAACTTTGTAAATAATCATTTTCATCGGATAGAAATTGGTAACAATACATTTTTTATGAAATAACAGTGAATTGAGTATACAATATTATATATCACGTAAGCAATTCATATTATTCAGACTGGGTAGTATATGCTGTTGCATGTAAGATTAGTCTAGATAGAACAAATAATGATGATGATGTGAAAGTTATCAAAATGTGAACTAACACTAATTTATTTATTATTTATTTTAAATATTTATCATACAATAATGATAACAATATGTCTTTGAATGTTAATTTGCAATACTTATGGAGTTACGAGGAAAAGAGGATTTATTAAATTATATTCCCGACGGTAAATTGTTTTGTATAATTATATTTCTTAATTATTATTCAAAAATTAATGTAATAATAAAACAAATTAATTAAACACAGTGATTTAATTTTAATTTTATTGAATAGATAATTTAAAAAAAAATAAATTTATAAGTAAACCAATTAAGTTTGAATGAAGAAACGTTTCCTTCTTCTTCTTCTCTTCTTCGTCTTCTTCTCTTCTTCTTCTTCTTCTTCTTCTTCTCTTCTTCTTCTTCTTCTCTTCTTCTTCTTTTCTTCTCTTCTTCTTCTTCTTCTCTTCTCTTCTTACTTTTCTTCTCTTCTTCTTCTTCTTTCTTCTCTTCCTTCTCTTCTTCTTTTCTTCTCTCTTCTTCTTCTTCTCTCTCCTTCTCTTCTTCTTCTTCTCTTCCTCTTCTCTCTTTCTTCTCTTCTTCTCTTCTTCTTCTCTTCTTCTTCTTCTTCTTCCTTCTTTCTTCTTCTCTTCTTCTTCCTTCTTCTTCCTTCTTTTCTTCTTCTTCTTCTTCTTCTCTTCTTCTTCTTCTCTTCTTCTCTCTCTTCCTTCTTCTTCTTCTCTTCTTCTTCTTATTTCCTTCTTCTTCTTCTTCTTCTTCTTCTTCTTCTTCTTCTTCTCTTCTTCTTTCTTTCTCTTCCTTACTTCTTCTTCTTTTTCTTATTCTCTTCTTTTCTCTTCTTCTTACTCTCTCTTTCTCCTCTTTTTCTTTTCTTTTCTTCTCTTCTTCTTCTTCTTCTTCTTCTTCTCCTCTTCTTACTTCTTTTCTTCTTCTTCTTCTCTCCTTCTTTCTCTTCTTCTTCCTTCTTCTTCTCTCTTACTTCTTCTTCTTCTTCTTCTTCTCCTTCTCTCTTCTTTTGTTGGACAATCTCCTTTGTATGACCAATTCGAATGACAAAGCCAACATTCGATAATTTGCGGTAAAGGTGTTTTCCAAAAAAATTAACACAAAAGAATTCATAATAAAAACCGTTTAAATGGTATCAAACAAGCCTAATTGAATTGTGAATTAATGTAAGCATTTAAATATAAAAAATTATTCAATATTAATATTTAAATAATCCATTTAAGAAACTAATGTAAGAATATAATGATTAATAACCAACAACATACTTTTAAAAAAACATTTTTATAATTAATAATATTTTTGAAAAGTAAAATTCGTAAGAAAGCTTAATTATAAAAAGCTTTACCACATTACAATTTCAATATCTGTACAGATGATATGATTATTAGAGCAACTTTCATAAGGAAAAATATGATTTTATAAAGTATCATTGATTTTACTTTACCAAAGGTTTACGTATTTTTGTCTTTCTTAATTATACTTATTGGCAACTGCACTGAATTCGAATATAAATTTGTATATTAGATCATCTAATTTATGGTATCTTTCTAAGATCCCATAACGTTGTCGAGTTATATGAGCAAAGTAAGCAAGATGCGGATGTTATATCTATACTCAATCGGTAGTCCGATATTACATATGAATAGGTAATTACAGTAGAAATATTGAAATGAACCATAGAATCTAAATTTTTAATTTACCGAATTACCGGTAAAAATATTAAGGTTAAATTGATATTTACCCATTAAACCGAAATCACAAGTTCTAATTGTTACGATGTCAATATTTTTCGTTCACTTTTCACTAAATTTACTCATTTGATGATTTGTCAATAATGAACACAAAATAGAAATCCACTAAGAACATTGAAATATCGGTAAGACTTATGATATTAAGATCAAATAATACGAAAAATGTTACAGAAAAATTACAATAATAAAACTAGAAATAACTAAATTTATCAAAGTTAACGTTACTAAAATTAACTAATTTTAAGAATACTATTCAGACAAATGTATAAAAGGAGCTTCTTGAAAAGAGAACTACAATACAAGACTTACCAAATTGGCTTCATGATCAATAGAGGAAAATTTCAAAATTAAAAATTTCAAAATTACACAACAATATATTTTAAAAAGACCTCAAGCATAATAAATTAATACTTTTTAAACAAACTCAATTTTATTTAATTATACTACATTCATAATCAATAAAAATAAAAATAAAACACACCAAAACATGACTGTATTAACATTATTTCTCATATCGATGGTTCAAAGATAAAAGTCAACTAACTGCATTATTTGAGGAAAAGCAGTTATGACTTTTTACCCTTGACCATCTATATTTACTATTATTATATTATATTAGTAATTATTATCATTATTATTATATTATTATTATTATTATTATTATTATTATATTATTATTATTATTATTATTATTATTAATTATTATATTATTATAATATTTTTAAAATTGTAGATCATCATGCAAAACTCACTGTTTAAAACGAATCGAATACTTTTATTGGAAAATTATTCCAAGTGGCCTAATTGCTAGAAAAATTGGAAAAAACCGATGTTAATAACAATAAAATTCTTTCTATTCAATCGATTTGAGTGAGTAAGTAAGGTTTCTATCAATATCATTGTGAGCATAATTCACAGTATTCATACCTAAGAAATGTTTTCAATTTAATAAAATTTATTTAATATGTTATATTGTAATATTTAAAAATATTTTTGAAATAATTACGAATATGAATTTATGAAATTTATTAATTATTTATAATAAAGGTATTTTTTTAAAACTGTTAAAATTTTGTTTCTAAAAATATAATTCTTGGTAGATATTGGGTTGAATATTAATCAATTATATATTCATGTTTTTTATTGTAACAAATCTTGTATTGAAATAAACTTTATGGAAAAAATTCTGATTTTCTCAATTTAACTAATAATCATTATCAAATTTGTTGACTATATGTTTGCTAATTTGAAATCCGAGTAAACAATATTTGTATTTTTATATTCCAAGACCCACACAAAACATAACATAGGTCTAGAACCAGTCTACCACTGGCCGAATAAGATAATTAAGTATACTGAAGGGCGCACTTTTCTGAATAAAAAAAATCACAGATAATATTATTCAAATCGTAGAAGTTTCGAAAATATTGACTGAATCGAAATATTCTCTCGTCCATTTAATTGAGTAGGAATGATAAATCCGCAAATATCGCGATAATAAAAGGCATTTTTATAAAGGGCCACATTGCGCCCGCGGGCTGCGTGTTTTCACACCCCTGTTTTAGACCATAGGTACAACAGATTTTGTGTTGTAAATTAGTATCAAATAACCAAATTTATTTCCGTGATATTGTTAGATCTTAGAATTAAAAAAACCAGAGCTTGAGCCAATTAATTTTTAGTTATTTTTAATTTTTAAAAAAATTGCAATAGTTTACTTTGTTCCTCATTTTATTCATAAACTGCTTATGGAATTTATCAATGCACTATTCGTTCTCTAATTTTTATAATTTCATTTTAGATTATCTGGTAAATTTACAAATAGTTTTGGCCACCATAATGGTTTCACCAAAAACATAAATCTTAACGAAAACTGGTTGATGATCAATGAGAAATTACAGATGTGAAGATATCCTCTTTGTCTTTAAACAACATTTATGATTTAAATTTTATGAGAATACATACATAAATA
>JACMZG010000032.1:3673060-3766758 GCA_018340805.1 Microvelia longipes | reverse complement strand
CAGGTGGAAGTATATCATAGTTGATGAGGGACATCGGTTGAAGAATCACAACACTCTACTGCTAGGTAAACCCTTTAATACAGTCTATCGTTTAGTTTAAAAATCCCCAGGTCATAAATATTTTGGGGATTGACCCATCAGAGAAGCCGCTGCCAACCTCTACTTAAAAAGAGAAAAAAAATGCCTACCACAATAACCGCTGTAGGGAAAAAACCTTCTTCCCGGCAATCGTTCACTTGTTTGTGGTACTTCTTTTGATTACATCGTTTTGAAAAACTACTTTCAAAATTAATCTTAAAATGATATTTAAAATAAACTACTCAAAATAAATGTAAAAAAACATCGCCAAGAAAATACGAGTAAAATAACCTGATTTGTTTACATAGTTTTTTCCCGCTTTGCAGGTTTTTTCCCGCATTTTTTTTCTTAAGAATCAGTGTTGTCTAAACTGACCTGTCAAGATTTTTAAACTAAACAATAGACAATAGACGTTATTTATTTTTTTTTGAGGTTTATTTATTTTAACACTCTATAAATTATGTGAGAGACATCAAGGAAGTTTAAAATAAAATAAGTTCTTTATTTCTTGTTGTTTTCTTCTTGTTATTTTCTTGTTTTTGAAGTTTTGGTCTTTTCTTGTCTCTGGTAAATACTTCATATTATATTCTTTGGAATTGTTCAAGATCAGTGTGAGTTCAGGCTCTGTCGGCGCCCTGATGAGTTAGACGTAACGAAACAGAGTGGGATATGACATTATGTTGAGCCATCAATGATGACGAATGTCGAATGATGGAACAGTTCCCAAATGTAGCATTTCATTTTGCTTCTTTCATTTCCTAGGTGTTTCTCGCACAATTATATTGTATTAAATTATATAAGTTATTAATTTATTCAAAGGAATTAAATGATTGCAGGACCCTGCGTGAATTCAAGTCTATAAACAGAATGCTTCTGACGGGAACTCCTCTTCAGAATAATTTGTACGAACTTTGGTCTCTTCTACATTTTCTCATGCCAGAGGTATGTTATGTTAGTAGTAGTAGTAATATGGGGGGAGTGGTAGTAACTACTTGGCAAGTAGGCCACGTTGTTGGGCCCTTTTTGCCAGCTCCCTAAGATAGTGTTCTACTCCTTTTAATTTCAAGTGTAGGTATATTTTATCTAATCTAGTCAGAAGAGGCGTAGATTTCTATGGTTCCTCTCATGCTTTTTTCAAGCAATCATACATATTTTCACTGACTCTTATAGTCTAGTGAATCTAAGAACAACACGTGCCATAACTGTTAAACCAAATCTCCACACAGTTTAAACTACAAGGTAGACACACTATAGTATTATAATGAATCAAGACTTTAATATACTATGAGGGTCCTAAATTTTGCCTATACCCAGTTTCATTTAGGGTAAGGGATCTTTAACAAGTACCTGACAACGCACAGGTTCGAGACCACTGGCTTTACGTCCCTTCTGAAGGACGTGGAATTTTTATCCCTCTCATAAACATCCTAGAGGCCCGTGCTGGGATTGAACCCATGACTAAAGTCCATTCATTCTGTGTATTGGCCGCGTACCTTAACCACTACACCACGGGTGACTTGGTATGTTATGTATCCTCTTCACCACCTTCACTTTCACTGACTAAGTTTTCGGACATACAAAGGCTCAGTATATCTTTCCGACCATTTCTCCTGGACTGTAGAATCTAGAGACAACGAAGACGTGGATCCAGAATTGTCTCGGTTGAAACAAGAACCAACCCTGCATTTGATAAGATTCTATCGCTCCTTTGATTTTTAAGCGAATGGGTAAACACAATAAGTGACTCTAATATATCATATCTATCAATTATTCACAATATATATTATCTCAGTTATCTTAATATTATCCTATCTTATTATTTTCAAGTATTTTATTAAGTATTTCTTATTTTTACATTATATTATTACTTTATTTAATATCTTGTCCGGAATATGTACAATGGACCCACATCAGTGGTCTAAGTGCCTTGGAAATATTTCCACTGGAAAATTAAGAAAAAAATCTGCATTTAAGTATTAGCTGCCAATAGTCCAAGAGCCAGACCTGATAAAATGTGACTCATTTTGTACAACTTTAAACCAAATATTTATGAAAATATACCTTAAATTATGAAGTAAAAGCATAGTCTGCCTGTCCAGAGTGGAGCCCTTCATATGATTGCTCATGTTCAAAATTTTAGAAAATCGCACAAATTCCAGTTTTCTTGAAATAAGTGGTTCCCTGTGGGTCGGGTGCAAAACATGAAGAGAACATTTTTTAAAGGTGATGAAATGTTCTATAAATTGAGTGATTAATTATCAAAATTAGATAACTGCAACCAAAGTTATGGCTCTTTCAAAAACACTAAAAATATGGTTAGTTTATGCAGTCAGCGAATTTCTTTGGAAAAATATTGAGTTTTTGTGTGTTTTTTGGCCATTTAACTTACATCATAACTTTAGTTGTATTAATCCTATGATGACCACTTTACATTTTAACTTGAGGAATTTAATTTTAACATTTTAATTTAATAAATACAAAGAGACTAAAACTATTAGAGGGAGTACAGGACCCGATTAACACAGTGATAAGGGGTCTGAATGTGAGACAGTTTCCATAGGTGCCCTAACTGTACTTACCCCTACTATAGTCTCCCTAGAGAAAGAATAGATACCCCTACCCTCCACAACTTCTTTTGTAGCATGCATTCTACTAACGGCGGACATTTTTCAGTGATGCCACATTAAACCACTTTATTCAAAACTAACAATTAAAGAATACATGCAATAGATAATAATTAAAACTTATTTTAAATTCATTTTACTTCATTTAAAACAAAATAGTCGAAAAAATGTAATATTTATGTGAAATTGTAATTATTAGGAAAAATAAAAAAAATGACGTCACCAATGTACCGTTACGGCACCTAGCTACCCAAGGAATGATAAGAGCTGTTGTATCCTCCCTCTAATAGTTTTAGTCACTTTGAAATAATAGGACAAGTCAGCATCTTTTCATGAACCTTAAATGGTTCATTGACTAAGATGTTTACAGTCAAATCATGTGACAGTTCAAGACATTAAGATTGGTCAAAATCGAACGTCACAATCCGACTTTGATGGAAAAACACTTGTTGTTTTATGGAAATTCTATCAGCTTTCAAAAATGTTCTCTTCATGTTTTGCACACGACCTACGGGGAACTCAAATTGTGACATTTTATAACACTTTGAGCATGCGCAATGGTATGAAGGGCTCCACTCTGGATAGGCAGCCTATGCTTTTCCTTTGTAATTAAAGGTATATTTTCAGAAAAATATGGTTTGAAGTAGTACAAAATGAGTCACATTTTTTAGGCCTTGCTCTTGGACTATAAGGAACCACATGAAACCCTGGCTGGGTTGACCTCCGGCGTTATGGTACAAGGGATAACCTCATATTAAGGTCCTTCCCCGACTGGATTTGATCCCTGGACCTCCCGGTCGAAAGGCCAGCGCTCTACCTTTGAGCTACCACCGAGTCATATTTTTTAGGCCTTGCTCTTGGACTATAAGGAAACCACATGAAACCCTGGCTGGGTTGACCTCCGGCGTGTATGGTACAAGGGATAACCTCATATTAAGGTCCTTCCCCGACTGGATTTGATCCCTGGACCTCCCGGTCGAAAGGCCAGCGCTCTACCTCTGAGCTACCAGACTCGGTCTCTTATTTTATTATTATTTACCTTATATGATACTTCATCAAAAATGATAAATTCATGTTAAAAGCTGTACTGACCACTCACTAAAGAAGCCTTGTGCCACTTATATTGTATTCAATTGTTTACAGGTATTCAGCGACCTGGACGATTTCCAATCTTGGTTCACTGAAGAAGAAATACAGGCGTTAGAGTCGAACAATTCTCATCTCAATATCCTCGAGAAGGAAAAATCCAACAACTTTATATCCACTCTTCACAAGGTAATCGGGTTTATCATTTGACACTACCAAGTTTTGTTTTCAATTAGTTCATATTTTAAAAGTAGACAGCATTTGTCTTTCCACAACGATATAATTGAATATACATAGCCAGCTTTCGACCATAATGATCATCATCAGTGCCGGTGAGATGAGTCTGCTACAAGCCGTGGCCTAAGAAACCGGCCAGGAAGATTTAGACTCATCTCACCGGCGCTGATGATGATCGTTATGGTCGAAAGCTGGCTATGTATATTCAATTATATTGTTGTGGAAAGACAAATGATGTTTACTTTTATTAGAATATTCCACTTCTCAATAATTTTCGTATTAGTTCATATTTGGTGGTTGTTCAGATTTTAGAACCGTTTTTGCTGAGGAGAGTGAAAGCTGATGTGAATTTGAATTTACCTCCGAAGGAAGAGAAGCACATACACTGCCCTCTCACCGATGTTCAGTATGAACTCTATTCGCAGACTGTCGACAGAACTATAATACATCTCGACGAAAACATAAACCTGTCAGTATTAAATTTATTTTACCTTTCAATTGATTTTCCCACTTTTATAAAAAAAAAACAAGAGGCTTTAGGCCTCTTTGCTGCTACAGGGCATTTGCACCCTGTATTGCTACTACAGGGTATTTGCACACTGTAGCATCAAAGAGGCTTTAGGCGCTACAGGGCATTTGCACCTGCTACATGCACACTGTAGCAGCAAAGAGGCTTTAGGCGTACAGGGCATTTGCACCCTGTGTTGCTGCTACAGGGAATTTGCACACTGTAGCATCAAAGACTTTAGGCGCTACAGGGCATTGCACCCTGTATTGCTGCACAGGGTATTTGCACACTGTAGAGCAAAGAGGCTTTAGGCGCTACAGGGCATTTGCACCCTGTGTTGCTGCTACAGGGTATTTGCACACTGTAGCAGCAAAGAGGCTTTAGGCCTCTTTGCCGCTACAGGGCATTTGCACCCTGTATTGCTGCTACAGGGTATTTGCACACTGTAGCAGCAAAGAGCTTTAGGCTTTGCTGCTACAGGGCATTTGCACCCTGTATTGCTACTACAGGTATTTGCACACTGTAGCATCAAAGAGGCTTTAGGCGCTACAGGGCATTTGCACCCTGTGTTGCTGCAGGTAATTTGCACACTGTAGCAGCAAAGAGGCTTAGGGCTGCTACAATTTGCACCCTGTATTGCTACTGTATTTGCACACTGTAAGCAGCAAGAGGCTTTTAGGCGCTACAGGGCTTTGCACCCTGTGTTGCTGCTAAAATTTGCACACTGTAGCATCAAAGAGGCTTTAGCGCGGCATTTGCACCCTGACTGCAGGTATTTGCACACTTAGCAGCAAAGAGCAGCTGCTACAGGCATTTGCACCCCTACTGTTTGCACTAGCTAGGCTTTAGGCGCTACAGGGCATTTGCACCCTGTATTGCTGCTACAGGGTATTTGCACACTGTAGCAAAAGAGGCTTTAGGCGCTACAGGGCATTTGCACCCTTTCTGCAGGGTATTTGCACACTAGGCAGGGTACATTTGCCCCTGTGTTGCTGCTACAGGGTATTTGCACACTGTAGCAGCAAAGAGGCTTTAGCGCTACAGGGCATTTGCACCCTGTGTTGCTGCTACAGGGTATTTGCACACTGTAGCAGCAAAGAGGCTTTAGGCCTCTTTGCTGCTACAGGGCATTTGCACCCTGTATGCTACTACAGGGTATTTGCACACTGTAGCAGCAAAGAGGCTTTAGGCGCTACAGCATTTGCACCCTGTGTTGCTGCTACAGGGTATTTGCACTAACTGTAGCAGCAAAGAGGCTTTAGGCGCTACAGGGCATTTGCACCCTGTATTGCTGCTACAGGGTATTTGCACACTGTAGCAGCAAGAGGCTTTTAGGCTCTTTGCTGCTTACAGGTATTGCACCTGTATTTGCACCGTGTGCTACTACAGGGGTATTTGCACTCTGTAGCAGCAGCAAAGAGGCTTTAGGCGCTACAGGGCATTTGCACCCTGTGTTGCTTGCTACAGGGGTATTTGCACACTGTAGCCAGCAAACAGAGGCTTTAGGCCTCTTGCTGCTACAGGGCATTTGCACCCTGTAGCACACAGGTATTGCACACGTAGCAGCAAAGAGGCTTTAGGCGCTACAGGCATTGCACCCTTGTTCTGCTACAGGGCAAATTTTGCTGCCCTGCAGCAAAGAGGCTTTAGGCTCTTTCGCTACAGGGCGCATTTGCCACCCTGTATTGCTCTACAGGGTATTTGCCAACCTGTAGCTTAGGCTCTTGCTTGCTACAGGCATGTGCTCCCCTGTTATTGCACTACGCACCACTAGTGCAGCAAAGAGCTTTAGCGCTACAGGCATTTGCACCCTGTGTTGCTGCTACAGGTATTTGCACACTGTAGCAGCAAAGGCTTTAGGCCTCTTTGCTGCTAAGGGCATTTGCACCCTGTATGCTACTACAGGGTACCACGGTTGCACACTGTAGCAAGCTAAAGAGGCCTAGGTTGCGCTACAGGGAATTTGGCCACCTGTGTTGCTGCTACAGGGAATTTTAGCATCAAAGAGGCTTTAGGCGCTACAGGGCATTTGCACCCTGTGTATGCTGCTACAGGGTATTTGCACACTGTAGCAGCAAAGAGGCTTTTTAGGCCTCTTTGCTCTACAGGGCAGGGTATTTGCACCCATGTATGCTACTACAGGGTATTTGCACCTTTACTGTAGCAGCAAAGAGGGCTTTAGGCGCCTACACTGTTAGGCATTTGCACCTTGTTGCCTTGCTACAGGGGAATTTGCACACTTGTAGCAGCATACAGGTATTAGCAGGCCTCTTGCCGCAAATTTGCAGGCTTTGGATTTGCACACTGCAGCAAAGAGGCTTTAGCTTTGCGCTACAGGGGCATTTGCACCCTGCTATTGCTACTATTGCTGCTACAGGGTATTTGCACACTGTAGCAGCAAAGAGGCTTTAGCCTCTTTGCTGCTACAGGGCATTTTGCACCCTGATTGCTACTACAGCGGTATTTGCACCACTGTAGCAGCAAAGAGGCTTTACAGGTATTTGGCAGAGGCTCTGCATTACAGGGCTAAGGGGCAATTTGCACCCTGTATTGCTACTACTAGCAGCAAAGTGCATTTGCTGCTACGTTGCTGTACCCTTTGCTACTACAGGGTATTTGCACACTGTAGCAGCAAAGAGGCTTTAGGCCTCTTTGCTGCACAGGGCATTTTGCACCCTTGTATTGCTACTACAGGGGTATTTCCACACTTAGCAGCAAAGAGGCTTTTAGGCCTCGTTGCTGTACAGTGCATTTGCACCCTGTATTGCTACTACAGGTATTTGCACACTGTAGCGTCAAAGAGCTTTAGGCCTCTTGCTGCTACAGCTGCATTGGCTAAGGTATTTGCACTCTGTATTGCTACTACAGGGTATTTGCACTCTGTATTGCTGGAAACACTCAAATTTGTGAAGAGAAATTTATTTAAAAATATTTGTACTCTACTAGAGATACTCTTCATAAATATAACACAAGGAAAAAGTCTCAAATTATTGTACCAAGTAGGAGACACGAGAAATCGCTCAACAGCCCTTGTTCTATGGAAATAAAGTTGTTCAATAGATTACCTGATGAAATAAACGAAAGTCTGGCTTTTCCGAAATTTAAGGAAAAAACTGAGAAATTTCCTTATAGAGAAACCTATATATAATATTAGTGAATTTTATCCTTGATTTTACTTAATATTCTTTTTGGTTATGTGACAATATTATTTATTTTTTTATTCTAAGCTTGTGGTTGCCTTAATTTTAAGGTTTAAGGCCTTACAATCAAGTCATGAATACAAATACAAATTTATAATTATATATATATTAATATATTATATATATAATAATATATATATATATATATATATATATATATATAAACTGAAGGCAAAGAATTAAACCAAAACACCATGATCAGGTTACCAATACCATATAAAGATAAGAAAATGGCCATAATAAAATAGATATGCAATGGCATAGAACTATAATATTGATTAATGAATAAGAAATGGCGACTGCTCTGGTGGCGGAATAAAGCTCCATGGCTTTAAGCAGCAGGCGGCAAAGCGTAGAGTGAACCCTTTTCAAGTCATATTTCAAATTCTCTGTCTCAATAATCAAATTCACTCAAAACAAAGCTATATGAAAAGTATTTACTTATTTTAGCTATTTAAGATGTATATACTTTTTGTTGAATAAATTATTATTATTATTACTATAAAGTTATAAAATAGCCAAAGGTGTAATTAAAAGATTGGCTCTTAACCCAAATCCTGCACTACTGGAATGAATCCTCTGGCATGAGCACAGTCAAAGAGACTAAAAACTATTAGCAGGAGTACAGGACCCGATTTACCAGTGATAAGAGGTCTGAAGTGAGACAGTTTCCATAGTGCCGTAACTGTACTTACCCCTACTATAGTCTCCCTAAAGAAAATAGATAGATACTCCCTACCCTACAACTTCATGCATTCTAACTGACGGCGGACATTCAGTTTCAGTGATATAAACCACTTTATTCAAACTAATAATTAAAGCATATTGAGAATTGAGCGTGAATGGAGTTATCATTGTAAATAATTAAATGAAAAGTCTCTCCACAAAATAAAAAACTTTTATTGGCAAAGCGCTTTCAACCTAGCTTAGAGGCCATCATCAGTGCAAAACCTTGAGAAATAAAAAGGAAGACGAGTGAGTCTATGATTTAGCTTTAGATATTAGATTCACTGAATTTTTATATGATGGAGTCTGAATCTAAAGCTAAATCATAGACTCACTCGTCTTCCTTTTATTTCTTCAACGTTTGCAACTGATGATGGCTCTCTAGCTAGGTTGAAAGCCTTTGCCAATAAAGTTTTATTTTTGTGGAGAGACATTTTCATTTAATTATTTATTTATAATAAAGAATACATGCAATAGATAATAATTAACTTATTTTAATTCATTTACTTATTTTAAAACAAAATGATTTAAAACCAAACTAGTGATAATCTTACGATATTTACGTAAAATTGTATTATTAGGAAAAAAAATAAAAAAATGACGTCACAATGTACCCTTACGGCACCTAGCTACCCAAGGAAATGATTAAGAGACCTTTTGTATCCTCCCTCTAATAGTTTTAGTCTCTCTTTGGCACAGTAAAACACTTATGTTAATAGGACCAATCCAAAGTAACTTGAAGATCTCCCCCTATGCTCTTAGCATTTAAGGTACCTCAGAAGAGTACTGGATTTACTGGTTACTGTTACCTCCGAAAACACCTCCATACCATTAATATCTCTAAAGATTAACCCAGTATGTAGGCTTTGTAAATCGGAAACCGAAACTGCCTCTCACTAACTGCCTTCACATACTTCTGAGATGTGAAGCCCTAGCCTCTTCAAATGTTCTCCAAGCCTTTGTAGCTTCAAAGCACTTCTCACTAAGTTTGACTCTACCAACCAGAATAACTGGTCAAAAGATCCTAGACCTAGTCCGGGGAAAAGGATTATTTCTGACCTGGACCAATTGAGGGATTGTACTATATAGACTTCCAGTCGCAGTTGCAAATGGGGCTATCCTCGACGTCCAACACCAATCATTAATAATAATAATAAACTATTAAAGTTAGTTTTTATAAGTTTATAGCTTCCAGGAGAGACCTGATAATACCGGACAACGAAGACGGTACCAGAGCTAAAAGAACAATCTAGAAGTCGATTTTCAATGTCAAGAAGTTATTTGGACGAAAGCAATACTGACTTTGAAATCTAATTCTAAAGTACAAAAGAGCCGGAGAAAACACCAAGTGGAGACAGCGCAACAAAACCCAGGAAGTAAGTATTCTAAACTAAATTGTCTTACTAATTGTTGTGACAATGGTGAATTATGAGTAAAATTAGTTGGTGACATCCATTGTGAGTACTATTTACAAGTTAATTACGTTTGGGAGCAGGTAACTTCTCCATTCATCAGGTTAGTCTGAGAAAGATCGGTCGTGTGTGTTGTGTGTGTGGGTGTAGGACTTTAACCTAAACTTGTCGTAGGCAGTATCAACGACTTTGTTATTGCACTTTGAAACCTTGTCTATGATGGGGCCCTTCCCGCTATATAGGGATAGGTTCCTTATATACCCCTAGCTAGCCTGCAACTTGAAAGATCTCCAATTAAATACGTATTCGGCAGGTAGCTAGGAGGTATATAATGGAAACCTATCCCTATATATAGACCGGGGAAGGGCCCCATCGTAGACAATGGGTCGTTGATACCTCCTACGAAGTTAGGTTAAAGTCCAACAACACCCAACACTTGACTCACACACCGCTCTTCTCAAGACGAACCTGATGATGGAGACAAACCTGCTCCCGAAAACACGTGAAAATGTAAATAGTACTGACAATGGATTACGTCCAACTAATTTAATTTTACTACTTACTAAACTCTGTAAAATCTATAAAATATCACAGCTTAAGGCTCAATTGTTTAGGAGTGGAGTATTGGCCTTAGGGTTTAATTTATAACCCAGCATAGTGTTCCCACTATTAAAAGTGAAAATATAGATCTTCTATTCTAAAATTTTCTTCAAAAAAGTATGACTAGAGGTAGAGCTGAATTTCAATAATTACATTTATGGCTTAATTTATTCCTGCGAGGATATTTTTATTAAATTAAAAGAAATGATTGTTGTAAGTATTTAATTGTATAATGTTTTAGTTTATATCAAGCAAAATGTAAATAAATAAATAAATTTTTATTATTTCATTATGAAGTTTAGCCTTAGCATAAAAACAATAGAAATTCGTCATTAAATTGCATTATAAAACTATAAACTTATAAAAAATTATCTAACTATAAAAAATTATCATTAAAATAACTATAAAACAAATGGAAATAATCATAATTATGAAAACTAGACATAGGAAAATACTTACGATTCCTGAGTACAGGCTAAAGAGGGCAAGAGTGGCTCAATCTGTCCGGGGGATAAAGATTTATAATAAGCTGACAGATAAAATTAATCACTTAGACCTAAAGGATTATAAACAAGAAGTAAAACAAATTTTATTTGATGCTCTGTTCTATAAACTTCAGGAATATTTTAACTTTAACTTTTAATTATGTAGCCGCCTCCGTGGCCGAGGTCGTTAAGGCATTAGTCTTTACTCTGACCTTTGACACCCACGGAGGTCTGGGGTTCGCATCCCAGGTTACACTCTTAGTTTATAGAAAGATTATTGTTTAGATAAATTATTGCCAACTTTAGAATACACTTTGAGCGTAACGGTTGCTATACCACACGAGGTGGTTCCCGCAGGGGTTATCCCTGATGAGCCGCAAGGCTCTAAACGGGCATTATTATTATTATTATTAATATATATTTTTTTTATTATTATGTTTATATTTTTTTATTATTATTATTATTATTATTAGGTATATATTTTTTTTACGCAACCAATTGTTAAATTAGTTTAATTTAGTGGAATAAAGATATTTTTATTTATTTAATAACTATTTTAATTAATATATTTAATTAATTTCAGAGAGTACTCGTATGACTGTGATTTTTATAAGATGAACTGACTATGCTAAATGTTCACATGATGTTGAGGAAGATAGCTAACCATCCTTACCTAGTTAGGAGATTGGTCATACCTGGTTCCAATATACTTCAGGTTGATGAACGCATCATCACATCGTCAGGGAAGATGATGGTTCTGGATTCACTTCTTCAGAGACTCAAGCAGAATAATCATAAGGTAAATGAAAGAGGTTTTAGTCGTCAATGGTTATTTTAAAATAAATAAATAAATAACCATTATTTAGCTTTTTACATATATAACTTATAATTTATTTATATTATAATTTGTAATACTCAAATCAGCTTATAGCTGTGGTTGCCTGTTGGGCTTGAGTTCATTTAGTTTATAAATAATGGAGTTAGATACAATAGAATTAATATAGAGTTAGGTATATTAATTTGCATGCATGTTTTTTTTTTTTTTTTTTTTTTTTTAAAGCCATGTCTGAAAATGTGAGAATAATTGTAAGGCAAAGAGACTAATACTATTAGAGGAGTACCGAACCGATTAACTCAGTGATAAGGGGTCTGGAAGTGAGACAGTTTCCATAGGTGCCGTAACAGTACTTACCCCTACTATAGTCTCCCTAGAGAGAGAGACTAGATACTCCTCCACCCTCTACAACTCATATTGTAGCACACACTCTACAAACGGCGGACATTTTTCAGTGATGCCACATTAAACCAATTTATTCAACATTTGCAATTAAGGAATACATGCAATAGATAATAATTAAAACTTATTTTAAATTCATTTTACTTGATTTAAAAAAATAGTCGAAAAATAATTTAAATTTACGTGAAATTGTAATTATGAAGAAAAATCAAAAAATGACGTCACAATGTACAGTTACGGCACCTAGCACTCTAGCTACTAGCTAAGGAATGATAAGATTGTATCCTCCCTAAGTATTAGTCTCTTTGTCACCAATGTACAGTTACGGCACCTAGCTACCCAAGGAATGATAAGGCTGTTGTATCCTCCCTCTAAGTATTAGTCTCTTTGTCACCAATGTACAGTTACGACACCTAGCTACCCAAGGAATGATAAGAGCTGTTGTATCCTCCTCTAAGTATTAGTCTCTTTGTCACCAATGTACAGTTACGGCACCTAGCTACCCAAGGAATGATAAGAGCTGTTGTATCCTCCCTCTAATAGTTTTAGTCTCTTTGTCACCAATGTACAGTTACGGCACCTAGCTACCCAAGGAATGATAAGAGCTGTTGTATCCTCCCTCTAAGGTTTTAGTCTCTTTGTCACCAATGTACAGTTACGCACCTAGCTACCCAAGGAATGATAAGAGCTGTTGTATCCTCCCTCTAAGTATTAGTCTCTTTGTCACCAATGTACAGTTACGGCACCTAGCTACCCAAGGAATGATAAGAGCTGTTGTATCCTCCCTCTAAGTATTAGTCTCTTTGTCACCAATGTACCGTTACGGCACCTAGCTACCCAAGGAATGATAAGAGCTGTTGTATCCTCCCTCTATAGTTTTAGTCTCTTTGTCACCAATGTACAGTTTACGGCACCTAGCTACCCAAGGAATGATAAGAGCTGTTGTATCCTCCCTCTAAGTATTAGTCTCTTTGTCACCAATGTACAGTTACGGCACCTAGCTACCCAAGGAATGATAAGAACTGTTGTATCCTCCCTCTAATAGTTTTAGTCTCTTTGTCACCAATGTACAGTTACGGCACCTAGCTACCCCTGTTGCATGTTTACCTCGCTACCTAAGGAATGATAAGAGCTGTTGTATCCTCCCTCTAATAGTTTTAGTCTCTTTGTCACCAATGTACAGTTACGCACCTAGCTACCCAAGGAATGATAAGAGCTGTTGTATCCTCCCTCTAATATTAGTCTCTTTGTCACCAATGTACAGTTACGGCACCTAGCTACCCAAGGAATGATAAGAGCTGTTGTATCTCCCTCTAATATTAGTCTCTTTGTCACCAATGTACAGTTACGGCACCTAGCTACCCAAGGAATGATAAGAGCTGTTGTATCCCTCTAAGTATTAGTCTCTTTGTCACCAATGTACCGTTACGGCACCTAGCTACCCAAGGAATGATAAGAGCTGTTGTATCCTCCCTCTAATAGTTTTAGTCTCTTTGTCACCAATGTACAGTTACGGCACCTAGCTACCCAAGGAATGATAAGAGCTGTTGTTAAGCGTAGGAGGTACTTGTTAATTTATTAAGCACCTGGCCATGTCTTAACTCTGGTCTAGATATACTTAAAACTGAGGTGAACACAGAAAAGAAGTCAGAATTAAAAATATATGCGTTTACTAGGCAGTTAAAAAAATAAGGTACAAAGAAAAGAATAATGAAAATGGTTATAAACTTAAAACTAATGTATGCCCTTAAAATATATGGTTACAAAAATACAAGTACCTGAGAGATAAAACTGGGGACCTGGGTGGTAGCCCATCACGTAGAAATATTAATTGATGAGAGATTTTCAGGTATGCCCTGATACGTAAAAAATAGGAAAACTACCCTGAGTGATGAGTTAAAAGATGTTGATGTTAAAAGATTGAAAATGCACCTCCATGGCACTGGTTACAATGATGTTAGCACCATAGCATGACAGCATATTTGTCAGCTATAAATTATCTCGTCATGGTGCAGATAATAGATAGATGAGATGATAAAACAGCCAAATATGGCTAGATAAAGTTGGATGATCTTAAAATAAGATCAGAGCCAGGTAAAGATGAAAGATCACCACATGGTGATGCAGGTAAACGTGTTCTGGGAAAACCCAGTCAGTCCGAGAATCAACATTCGAGACCGGAAAGATCGACACAACATTATCTTACATAATTGTTGCCCAACACAAAAAATTAAGTTGAAACAATTAAAAAACTTGATAATTAAAAAAACTCCTTCACTCACTGCGCACATTGCGACCGGGTAGCCAAAACAAAGTGAGGTTAAAGGCAGGGTTGAAGGAAAAGGTACAAAAAAATATCTAAAATAAGATGTGGAATGCAGGATGTTTTAAAATCCATCAGGTTAAGCAGCTAAAGGAGTAACTAACACATAGCGCCAAAATACAAATATTCAAAAATATAAAAATTGTTTACAATTGTGTAAACAGCTGTTGTATCCTCCCTCTAAGTATTAGTCTCTTTGTCACCAATGTACAGTTACGGCACCTAGCTACCCAAGGAATGATAAGAGCTGTTGTATCCTCCTCTAATAGTTTTAGTCTCTTTGTCACCAATGTACAGTTACGGCACCTAGCTACCCAAGGAATGATAAGAGCTGTTGTATCCTCCCTCTAAGTATTAGTCTCTTTGTCACCAATGTACAGTTTCGGCACCTAGCTACCCAAGGAATGATAAGAGCTGTTGTTAAGCGTAGGAGGTACTTGTTAATTTATTAAGCACCTGGCCATGTCTTAACTCTGGTCTAGATATACTTAAAACTGAGGTGAACACAGAAAAGAAGTCAGAATTAAAAATATATGCGTTTACTAGGCAGTAAAAAAATAAGGTACAAAGAAAAGAATAATGAAAATGGTTATAAACTTAAAACTAATGTATGCCCTTAAAATATATGGTTACAAAAATACAAGTACCTGAGAGATAAAACTGGGGACCTGGGTGGTAGCCCCATCACGTAGAAATATTAATTGATGAGAGATTTTCAGGTATGCCCTGATACGTAAAAAATAGGAAAACTACCCTGAGTGATGAGTTAAAAGATGTTGATGTTAAAAGATTGAAAATGCACCTCCATGGCACTGGTTACAATGATGTTAGCACCATAGCATGACAGCATATTTGTCAGCTATAAATTATCTCGTCATGGTGCAGATAATAGATAGATGAGATGATAAAACAGCCAAATATGGCTAGATAAAGTTGGATGATCTTAAAATAAGATCAGAGCCAGGTAAAGATGAAAGATCACCACATGGTGATGCAGGTAAACGTGTTCTGGGAAAACCCAGTCAGTCCGAGAATCAACATTCGAGACCGGAAAGATCGACACAACATTATCTTACATAATTGTTGCCCAACACAAAAAATTAAGTTGAAACAATTAAAAAACTTGATAATTAAAAAAACTCCTTCACTCACTGCGCACATTGCGACCGGGTAGCCAAAACAAAGTGAGGTTAAAGGCAGGGTTGAAGGAAAAGGTACAAAAAAATATCTAAAATAAGATGTGGAATGCAGGATGTTTTAAAATCCATCAGGTTAAGCAGCTAAAGGAGTAACTAACACATAGCGCCAAAATACAAATATTCAAAAATATAAAAATTGTTTAAATTGTGTAAACAGCTGTTGTATCCTCCCTCTAAGTATTAGTCTCTTTGTCGCCAATGTACAGTTACGGCACCTAGCTACCCAAGGAATGATAAGAGCTGTTGTATCCTCCCTCTAAGTATTAGTCTCTTTGTCACCAATGTACAGTTATGGCACCTAGCTACCCAAGGAATGATAAGAGCTGTTGTATCCTTCCTCTAAGTATTAGTCTCTTTGTACCAATGTACAGTTACGGCACCTAGCTACCCAAGGAATGATAAGAGCTGTTGTATCCTCCATCTAATAGTTTTAGTCTCTTTGTCACCAATGTACAGTTATGGAATCTAGCTACCCAAGGAATGATAAGAGCTGTTGTATCCTCCCTCTAAGTATTAGTCTCTTTGTCACCAATGTACAGTTATGGCACCTAGCTACCCAAGGAATGATAAGAGCTGTTGTATCCTCCATCTAATAGTTTTAGTCTCTTTGTCACCAATGTACAGTTATGGAATCTAGCTACCAAGGAATGATAAGAGCTGTTGTATCCTTCCTCTAAGTATTAGTCTCTTTGTCACCAATGTACAGTTATGGCACCTAGCTACCCAAGGAATGATAAGAGCTGTTGTATCCTTCCTCTAAGTATTAGTCTCTTTGTCACCAATGTACAGTTACGGCACCTAGCTACCCAAGGAATGATAAGAGCTGTTGTATCCTCCATCTAATAGTTTTAGTCTCTTTGTCACCAATGTACAGTTATGGAATCTAGCTACCCAAGGAATGATAAGAGCTGTTGTATCCTCCCTCTAAGTATTAGTCTCTTTGTCACCAATGTACAGTTACGGCACCTAGCTACCCAAGGAATGATAAGAGCTGTTGTATCCTCCCTCTAAGTATTAGTCTCTTTGTCACCAATGTTACAGTTATGACACCTAGCTACCCAAGGAATGATAAGAGCTGTTGTATCTCCCTCTAAGTATTAGTCTCTTTGTCACCAATGTACAGTTACGGCACCTAGCTACCAAGGAATGATAAGAGCTGTTGTATCCTCCCTCTCTAAGTATTAGTCTCTTTGTCACCAATGTTCAGTTACGGCACCTAGCTACCCAAGGAATGATAAGAGCTGTTGTATCCTCCCTCTAAGTATTAGTCTCTTTGTCACCAATGTACAGTTATGACACCTAGCTACCCAAGGAATGATAAGAGCTGTTGTATCCTCCCTCTAAGTATTAGGCCCGTATTCAGAATCATTTTAAAAAAATCTCTCCTAGGTTGTTCCTAGCCTTCTCCTAGGTTGTTCCTAGCTTTCTCCTAGGCCTAGCGGTATTCAGAATCAGTTTTTGAAATCTCTCCTAGGTTGTTCCTAGCTTCTTCCTAGCTTCTTCCTAGCCTTCTCCTAGCTTTTAAAAAAATCAACCCTAGGAATGATTTTACGTAAATTTATTCGTGCTAAAACGTTAATATAACAAAAATAGAATAAAAACTTACTTTAGAGTTAATTATAACTTAATTTTATTATTTATCTTTACAATAATTTGAACCTCAATTTTACGTAAACAGACATTTTTTGACAACTAGCGCTACCTAGTAGAGAACTGTAAAACTAATAATATTGAGATATTCTACAAAAATAAACAAATGATGTGTAAACAAACCTGGCACAGAATAAACTCCCTTAAAATACGTAAATTTGTAATGACAACAAACTTATTTATAGTTGCCGATTATTTTAAAGTATATCTAATGTGAAAGTGCGTGACCTTGACCCAGTGAAGGTTTGAAACTAGAGAATGATTTGCATTTTTATTTTCACTTATGAAGAAATCATTATATGTCATTAATGTACTATTTAAATGTTTTTACAATAACATAGTTAGTGATAATAAAAACAGGTTAAACTTTCGTAGAGTGTATGGGTGCCACATTTTTGAATTGTAAGTTTATAGGAGAAATTATTATACTTGACATAAATAAATCATCATATTATAGGGTTGTATAAACCCTACAGTTGGTACTTCCATTTTTCACACTGATCTATAAAGTCATATCACGTAAAGTCAAATTAGTTTACGTAGCAATTAGTTCGTTTTAGGCGTTTTAAAAGCGGTTGATATTGTGAACAGTTTAAAAACTACACAAAACAAACAAAATGTATAATATACTTTTCAGTCTTGTTTACTTCTATAAGTTAGCCAATTTGCCCGTAATTATTTAGTTTAGTTTAGACCTTTCCAGTAATTATTATATACTCAATAAAATATACTCAGCACTAGTATTATTTTATTTATTTACTATAAGGTTTCATCAAGTTTATGATACTTTCCATTTATAATATTTGATAGCACTTATTGCAAGGTTAGCAATCAAGAAGGCGGTCGCTCAAAACGGGGATTTTCAAAACAGTTAACAGCTCTACTTCATTCTAGATGGGAATATACAACACTACCACGTTAAGGCAGAGTTTTGAATCCCACATTTTAATGGGGAGATACATCAATAAGTATAATGTTTACTCTACCAACATAATGTAAACAATGCTTACTATCCCCGTTATGATTGTTACTTAGCTGATCTTTCTAATCAAATCAGCATTAAACATCTCTGAGTTCATACGTTGTGAACGTAGAGATCACGATTTTCTTTACGTCGTGAACTGTGTGTATTTTTTATAGTATTCATAAGCCTATTGCTTAGGGAAAAACATTTGTTATAGCTTAACAAAAAATTAAAAAATGTAAATGGAATGTAAAAAATTTGCTTCGGGTATATAATCGACCATATCGAATATAAATACGTCACGGAAGTTACGTTTTGTTGCAGAACGTTTCTTTGTTTACATAATAAAGCAATGCTATTGGTCACTTTAGAATGACAAAAAATAAATAATAGGATCCTTTGTTTCATTTTGTTTTGATATGAGCCAATATGTATTTTGTGACGTCACACTTTCGCGACGATTAACATAGTGCTCATAAAGAAGATATACAGGGTGGTGCATTTCACCCTGCACTGGTGCATTTCACCAATACATTACTTTGATTAACTCAGCTTCGTATGGAGCTATCGCGATAAAATTCGTTACAACCTCACTAAGTTGACAACTGGAAGTTTGAATACCCAATTATTATGTTGTTAATCGTCTGGTATGTATGGTCATCATATTACCAATATGTGATTTTTTACAGTAACTTTAGATTATATTGGAGCAAACCTTTGCGTCATATTCTGAACATTTGATACTAATAAAATGAAATTCCGGTAATTTTTTTGTAATTTTCCCGGGGGTGGCCCCCAAATTTATTAGGGGACACGTCCAAAAAAACATTTTTTACTGGCGCAAAATCCGTTTCAGGTCAAAAGAAGTTGTTTGGAGCAATAAAAAAAATTAGACTTTTTGGGGGCAGCACCCCCAAAATGTATAAGGGGGAGCCGACCAAAAAATTGTTTTTATTAGCTCGAAATCCGTTTCAGGTCAAAATAAGTTGTTTGGAGCAATAAAAAAATTTGACTTTTTGGGGTCAGCACCCCAAAATTTATAAGGGGGTGACAACCAAAAAATTTTTTCGCCCTGAACCACTCTTGTTTACCCAAAACGGATTTTAAGCTCAAAAACAATTATTAAAATAGAACAAAAAATGACTAGAGACAATCTAGGGACGATTTAAGGTACCTCTCTACCTACCTTAGATCTTCCTAGGTTGTTCCTAGCTTTTTCCTAGCCTTTTCCTAGAATTTAAGGTGCAAAGTTAGGAAAAGGCTAGGAGAAACCTAGGAGAGATCTCTTCCTAGCCCTAGGGACGGTTAAAAATGTTCTAAAATGGACACTAAAGCTAGGAAGAAGCTAGGAAAAAGCTAGGAACAACCTAGGAACAACCTAGGAAGAACCTAGGAGAGATTTTTTTTGAAACTTTTGATCATTCTGAATACGGGCCTTAGTCTCTTTGTCACCAATGTACAGTTATGGAATCTAGCTACCCAAGGAATGATAAGAGCTGTTGTATCATCCCTCTAAGTATTAGTCTCTTTGTCACCAATGTACAGTTACGGCACCTAGCTACCCAAGGAATGATAAGAGCTGTTGTATCCTCCCTCTAATAGTTTAAGTCTCTTTGTCATAAGGTAAATAAAAGAGGTTTTAGTAGTCTAAGGATTGTAGTCCAAAAGCCAGGCCTGAAAAATGTGAATAATTTTGTACTACTTCAAACCAAATTTTTCTGAAAAAATACCTTAAATAATGAAGGAAAAGCATAGTCTGCCTTTTCTGAGTGGAGCTCTTCATATGAATGTGCATGCTCAAAATTTTAGAAAATCGCACAAATTTCAGTTTTCTTGAAATAAGTGGTTCCCTGTGGGTCGTGTGCAAAACATGAAGAGAACATTTTTTAAAGATGATAAAATTTCAAATAAAATGAGTGTCTAATAACAGATTTTGGCAGTTGTCATAATTAAATTTTTACATTCAATTACATTTCATTTAAATCAGCTGTTTATAGACTACAGACCCTCAAAAACCCTACTTTGTTGCGTACAGTATAATATACACTGGCAGCTTTAATAGGTTTTTGACTTTTTTACTGACTAAGCGGGGTATTTTAACATTTCTTCTTGACTTGGCGGGGCGGAACGCTGCTGTGTTCTTAATTACTAATTATTACATTACTAATCTTAATTTGAATAAACGTTTATATTTGTTATGAAATAAAACAGAGTCTCTCCGCTAATGATATATATTTGACATAGCCAGCTTTCAATCTTAACAGATCATCATCAGTGCCGGCGAGTAGAGAAGAAAACCTCCCCCCCCCCTTTGTAGCTGAACCTTTGTGAGTCAGCTACAAACCTCTAGACAAAACTGTAACCGCTGTCTCCTGACTTTTTTCATCACTGCTCGCCGGCTCTGATGATGCTCTGTTAAGATTGAAAGCTGGCTATGTCAAATATATATCATTAGTGGAGAGACTCAGTTTTATTTCATTACTTGAAACTCCAAAACTCATTTTTCTTTATATTTGTTAGGTACTGATATTTTCAACGTTCACTATGATACTAGACTTGTTGGAAGATTTCATGGACATGAGAGATCACAGGTACGTCAGATTGGACGGGTCTACTAAGATCGACGAGAGAAGGGAACGTATCAAGATGTTTAATACAGATCCAGATTTATTTGTTTTTCTCATATCTACCAGGGCTGGTGGTTTGGGTATCAACCTCGTCGCTGCTGATACTGTTATTATATTTGATTCTGATTGGGTAAGATATTATATTTAATTCTGATTGGATAAGATATTATAATGGGAAATAGTACGTCATATTAAAAAAAAAAACAGTGCAGGTCTTAAATTTTAGAGGCAAACTTACCTCTCAATGGTTTCCCATTGTTTATTGCTTGAGAAGGTTATAAGCAAGCTTAAATAATCACTCACTGAAGTGGCAAAGTATATTCCAAAATTCAAAATTAAATAAGCACAAATGTAACAATCACGAGAAGCACCGAATAAAGTTGAGAAGCAAACTCGACAACCATGCTACATAACCTGTGTTTGGCACCTTTTTTTCATTATAACCAAGGGGAGGTAAGTTGGCTCCTATTTCTCTATCTCATACAACTTCCATGGGGTCAGAAATGTTCCTTAATGCGTCATCCCCTTTATTCAAGATCCTTGCCTTACCCTTATTTGAAGGTATTTATTTTCACTAACAACTCTACTCGTCCTCATTCTAAATCATAAAACAACATTGTTTTACATTTTTGCTGAGTAATTATTGCAGGTTAATGACATCATAAAAAAATATTTTACAGATAGCACCACTACTTCTATAGACTGATTTTTGTACAAAGTTTCAACTCTTTAGCTATAATAAACTGGGAGCTAAATAATAACGGACACACACACATACAGACTTTTTGTAAAACAATGTATGTATGTATATATACATATATTTCAAATTAATAAAATTTTTAAATTAATTTATACTAGTTCATTTTCAAAATTATAAGTATTTTAAAAAACATTCAAATTTACGATAATCTATTAGAAAAAAAAAAATAAATAAAAAAATAAATAATAAATAAATAAAGTTTTAGTATTTAAAATATTAAATTAATCAAAACTTAAATGATAAATAATGCTAAACAGAAGATTGCTACGAAAAAGAAAGAAGATTACAATTAAAGAAAAGAAAAAAAAAAAAGAATCATAATATTCTTGAACCAAATGCTACAACTAAAATAAAATGAAAATGCAAAAAAGAAAAAAGAAGATAAAAGATCAACATGTTATGCGAAAGCGGTGCATGTTTAGAAAATAAAGAGCCATAGCAGGGATACTGTTATGGTAAATTAAAAAAAAAAAAAAAAACATACAGACTTAAAACTTTGTGAAAACTGATTTATATCTGTCAAAAATATTATTTCATTATTGTATGTATATATATATATATATATATATATATATTATATATATATATATATATATATATATATATGTATATATATATATATAATGTTAAAAAAATAAAGATATTATTATTACTACTCAGGAAGTATTAAAAAGATCTAAAACGGATAATTCAGGTCACATCCCGGTTTCAGATTTTTTTTGCAAACACAATACTTTTCCTAAATATCTAAGGTATATGGTTTTGAATGAGCACCGGTGGAGTTGTTCATAATTGAAGCAACGAAGAAAAGAGTACTCCACAAAACTAATAATTTATTCAAAGCGCTTTCAACCTAACATGAGGCCATCATCAGTGCCAGATATAACATAAAGAATAAATGGCTAAGAGAAAGACGTTAAAGGTAAATACTTAGAATAATACTATATATAGAAGGAGCACTACTGATAACACGAAAGGCGATTCACTGGTGGTCTTAAGTAATGCTGCCACCTTAACCATATACACTTTTCTTATAAAAAAGTTGGCAATACTTCCGGTTGCTGAATTATTATGTTCTATTATTAATTAATGATTGATTATTCATGAAACACTAATATAAATATCAGTGCATTACAATATTTAAAGTATTTTAAATGGTAGTTTAACGTATTTATTAAAATTATAGTAAAAGTAGTCCTCGTCAACTAACTGTAGATTCTTTTATTCCGCCACCCTTTTGCCATCTAAGACCAGTTTTATTAAATACTCAGCTGGTGTTTTAAGTTATAATATTTGTTCTTTACGACCTTTCTTCATTAATAGATATTTATGACACATATTCAAAATAATGTTTTGTTGTCAGGTTGGCTGCATTACTTAGTTGCACCAGTCAACCGGCTTTCGTGTTACCAGTAGAATTACTTTGTGTTTACGGTCCTTTGCTCCTTCTATATATAGTATTATTCTAAGGGTAAATATAAGTCAAACAGTGGACTTTTGACTTATATTTATCTTTAATGTCTTTCTCTTAGCCATTTATTCTTTATGTTATATCTGGCACTGATGATGGCCTCATGTTAGGTTGAAAGCGCTTTAAATAAATTATTGTTTTGTGGAGGGACTCTTATCTTCGTTCCTTTAATCTAAGGTATAAATGAGAAATAGTGTAAACGGGGGAAGTTTCAAAATTGATAAACTTTCTCTCTCTCTCTCTCTATTACAGAATCCTCAAGTTGATTTACAAGCTCAAGACAGATGTCACCGGATAGGACAAACTAAACCCGTCATTATTTTTAGACTCATATCATCGGGTACTGTTGATGAAAGAATTATCACCAGGGCCGATGCTAAGAGAAAATTAGAAAAACTTATTATTAAAGCAGGTACGTAAATTGCTCATACATTCTATCGTTTAATTTAAAAATCTTGACAGGTCAGTTTAGACACCACTGATTCATAAGGAAAAAATCCCTGCAAGAAGAGAGCGGGAAAAAACTGTGTAAACAAATCAGGTTATTTTACCCGTATTTTCTTGACAATGTTTTTTTTACATTTCTTTTGTGTAGTTTTATTTTAAATTATCATTTTTAAGATTTCTTTGAAAGCAGTTTTCAAAACGATGTAATCAAAAGAAGAACCACAAACAAAGTGAACCATTGCCGGGAAGAAGTTTTTTTACCTACAGCGGTTATTGCGGTAGGGATTTTTTTTTCTCTTTTTAAGTGAGAGGTTGGCAGCGGCTTCTCTGATTGGTCAATCCCCAAAATACTTATGACCTTGGGGATTTTTAAACTAAACGATAGACTGTAATTTCTGTTTTCTCCCCCAGTTGTGTAATATATGAGCTGCATAATGAAATTATATATCATTTGATTCTACCAAGTTTTGTAAAACATGAATGGTTGACGCAATATAATTGTGCGAGAGACACCTATGAAATGTAGCAAGCAAAATGCAATGCTACATCTGGGAACTGTTCCATCATTCGACATTTGTCATCATTGATTGCTCAACATAATGTCATGTCCCACTCTGTTTCGTTACGTCTAACTCATCAGGGCGCCGGCAGAGCCTGAACTCAGGCTCATGAATGAATGTTCATGTACTCTGTAATTTTGCTTAAAAACAACACCATTTTGATCATGTTGTTCCAGGTGGATTTAAACATGGCAGTCAAGACAAAGATGGTTTGAAAGCCTCAGTGGAATCTCTCAAAGAATTGCTGAATGAAAAGAATCATTCCGTTGAAATACATCCTAATGGTTCAGGTGATACAACTTTATCTAACAAATAAATGTTTTATATGATGTCACACAATTAATTATGACGGGGTTAAAACAAAGATAACAAATAATATTTTCTGAAGTAGGGATTTGAGGTTCACTTTATTCCGGACAAGGATTTGAGGTACACTGTTCCGTACAAGGAACAGTAGTAGGTCTATTCGCTTATTTAATGGATGCCAATGATCTGGAGGATTACATGAAAACTCCGTCCCCTGATGATCCGGAAGACTTGGATGATTAAAAATCACTTTGTTCAACTCACTAGTGAGGAGTGTGTTGGAATACTGCTCAGTAGTCTGCTCACCTCTTCAAAAAACTCACATTATGTCCTTAGAAAGATCTCAACGGAGATTCACGAATTACCTCCATGGCTTTGCAAATAATGGTCAATCAGGAGTGAAGTATACAGAGAGACTTCAGAATCTTAACATGGGCTCGCTTTTGGAAAGAAGGATAGAAGCTTTAATTATATTTTTATTTAAGATGGTTTTTTTTATTAAGAATGGTTCCTACACTGTTCCTGGATTGCTGAGCAGATGTAATTTCAGAGTGACTTGTCGACAATCCAGATGTTCAGACATATTTGTGGCTGAGTTTCATAGGACGACATATGGTTTGAGTACTATGACTCAGTCCATGAATATGTTTAACCATCATTGTCCTCAAGTTGACCTCTTTAATTCTTCTCTCCAGCAATTGAGGATCAGTGTTAGTATAAACTATGTAAATTCTATTTTTAATTAATTTTTGACTTGTTTGTCCTTTCTTTTTTTTCTTTTTTTTTTGACTGTGATATTTTGGGCCTAGTGTCTGTTTTCACTTCGATATAAATAAATAAATATTCTAAAAAAAAAAGAACCTCTCAAGAAAACGGCTGAGAATAGAAGTAAAAAAATTGAGCATAGGTTCACTTCAAACAATTTTATGCTAAATTTGAGTAAAACACAAAGTTTGATTTTTAGCACTCATATAAATTCTATGGTGGTAATAACCCTATAAAATTGTTAGATATCATTTTGGATTCAAAATTGTCATGGAAACCTCATATAGAGGAAACACACAGTGAAATCTCTACGTATATATTTGCTATTAGGAAACTAAGCAAGTATCTACCTGTAAGCATTTTGCGTTTTGTGTATCTCTCTATAATTCAAAGCAGACTCACATATGGTATAATCCTTTGGGGACATGTTTTTTTTTTTAATATTTTCTTTATTGAATAATATAAATTATATATAATATCAAAACTTCTTAATACAATACATAGAAAATAAAATTGTACTTATTAGCAATAATTTCAAATAAAAGAAAACAAAAATGAATGAATGATTTCTGTATAAAAAGATACATCGCATAATATTTCATATAGATAATACTTATAGCTAGATAGTTTAAGATAGATGTATGTATGTTTATTTATTTTTGTTTTATTTCTGTATCTGAAGTTTTTAATAATTATTTATTATGAAGTTTATTATAATGTTAGAAAACGTACTCTTTGCTATAAGACATTAGTCTTGAGCCACAAAGAGGCGTTGTTATGTTACTCATTTGTAGAATTGTATTTATTTATATTATTCTAATTATTCATTTATTGTACTATTTTATTTATTTATTTTACCAGTATTTTATTTATACCTATTGTATTTATTGTTTTATTTATAAATTATTGCTTTTATGGTTATTTTTATTTGTTATTAGTTATTTATTATTTTTATTATTATTATTGTATATTTTTAATGTTATGTGGTTTATGTTATGGTTATTTATTTATTTATTTTTTACAAAGAATTTATATGTAAATATAAATTCTTTTTTGTTACTTAAAAAAAGGCCTAAAGAATCATCACTAAAGCTGTCTATAGAGATGAATGAAAACCCATTTTCAAGAAATCAGGAGTGATGACAGTTGCAAATTTGTATATACTACAGTGTATCGTCAAGTATAAAAATCCCCAAGGTCATATGCATTTTGGGGATCGACCAATCAGAGAAGCCGCTGCCAACCCCTCTCTTGAAAGAGAAAAAAAAAATCCCTACTCCCATAACCCCTGTAGGGAAATAACCTCCTTCCCGGCATTCGTTCACTTCGTTTGTGGTTCTTCTTGTGTTTATTATTTCCCTTCACAATTCATTTTTTTCCACATTTGCATAATTCCTAAATAATAAAACTACACCAAAGAATTGTAGAAACATCGCCAAGAAAACACGGGTAACATAACCTGATTTGTTTACAAAGTTTTTTCCCCGCTGCCTTTTTGTAGGGATTTTTTTTTTTAGAATCGGTGGTGCCTAAACTGAGCTGTCAATATTTTTAAGGTCGTCGATACACTGTAAATGTTGTGTTGTTTGTTAAATTAAATGTATTTAATTATAAGTACAATGGTAGTAGCCATAATAATAAAACAAGAAATAGATGTGTACTTACCATTACAAGTCTCAGGCTAAGCAAGGCAGAAGTGGGGCAGTTTGTTTTAGGAATAAAGATTTATAAACTATGGTATAAATGAGAAAAAGTAAAAAATACATAATTAATTATTTTTGTTGTTGATTTCAGTTTTGACTGACGAGGAATGGAAAGAATTGCTGGACAGGTCTTTTTAACTCTTTGCTTCAGCTCTGTGTTTTCTTGTTGCGTCTCGTTTTAGACGTGTGTTGACTTAAACCTTTAACATTTATATGTAGACCAGGTTAAGTCCGACATAACGAGTGACTTTACTTTTATAAACCTGTGTCTGAAAGTTATCATTTTAACACTGTTGATTTTTTTTATTTATTTTTCGTTTGTCGAAATAAGATCTTGAAATATTTTGAATCGAAGATTTGACATGGATTTAATGTAGCCGAGTCAAAATATGCATGCTAAAAGTGATAGTCCATGACATGAAAAAATATGACTCATTTTGTACAACTTCAAACCAAATTTTCTGAAAATATACCTTAAATATCTGCCTCCGTGGCCGCGATCGTAAAGACGTTCGATTTCGACACGGAAGGTTCGGGGGTGCGCAGCCCGGGCTATACTCTAGGATTTTATGAATAGTATTTGTATTAAAAAGATTTCGCCAACTTCAATTAATTCTTAGAGTGTAGTAGATGCAACCCACCTGAGGTGGTTCCCGCAGGGTGAATATTTTGATGGGCCGAAAGGCCCTAAAACGGGCATTTTATTTTATTTTTTTATTTATACCTTAAATTATATAGAAAAAATGTAGTCTGAATATCAAGAGTGGAGCCTTTCTTATGATTGAGCACTCAAAATTTAAAAAAATCGGACAACTTTCAGTTTTCTTGAAATAAGTGGTTCCCTTTGAGTCGTATGCAAAACATGAAGAGAACATTTTTTAAAGGTGATAAAATGATCTATAAAACAAGTATTTAATCATCAAAATCGGATAACTGCAGCCTAAGTTATGGCTCTTTCAAAAACACCCAAAAAATTGGTTAATTTATGCAGTCAGCAAATTTCTTTAAAAATATATTGGTGTTAGGTACGTTTTTTTGGACATTTAACAAATGTCAATCAATAAAGAACTTGCTTAAAAAACAAGTGTCATAACTTTAGTTGTAGTTATAGATTTTTACGAAAAAACACTCGTTTTATAGGAAATTTTATCAGCTTTAAAAAATGTTCTCTTCATGTTTTGCACACGACATACAGGGAACCACTTATTGGAAGAAAACTGGAATTTGTGTGATTTTCTAATATTTTGAGCGTGCGCATTCATATGAAGGGCTCCACTCTTGATAGACAGACAATGCTTTTCCTTCATAATTTAAGGTATATTTTCAGAAAAATTTGGTTTGAAGTAGTACAAAATGAGTCACATTTTTTAGGCCTGGCTCTTGGACTATTGAGAATGCTGGAAAAGAGTGGGGGGAGGGGAAACATCACCACACTCAATTACTACAACTTTAAATCCTATTACCACCTTTTACACTCTATTAGGTTGATTTTGTTCTGCTTTTATTAGATTCAGCTTCCCTTGAAAAGAACTCTGGCAGATACATCTCTCTATATCATTTGATACTACTGAGTTTTGCAAAACATGAATAGTTGACACAAACTCGGTAGTATCAAATGATATATGTTTTGCTTGCCATCCATGATGGCGGTAAGAGAGCACCGCTCATCTCTGGTAAGTACTTCACATTATATTCTTCGGAATTAATTGAAGGTCAGAGTGAGTTCAGGCTCTGTCGGCGCCCTGATGAGTTAGACGTAACGAAACAGAGTGGGACATGACATTATGTCGAGACATCAATGATGACGAATGTCGAATGATGGAACAGTTCCCAGATGTAGCATTGCATTTTGCTTGTTACATTTCCTAGGTGTCTCTCTCACATCTCTCTACTTTGATTAATAGTTTAGTCGCTGGAACTCGTAATCACTTTTTATACTCAAGATTTTTTGTACCTAGTTACATGTTGTACTTTTGTCCGAAAAAAAAATGTTTTTATTTATTTATAATGTGTATATATTATTTAGGCTCGATCCACAATACTTACAGTCCAAATTCCGATTCTAAGCCGAAAACAAATTTAAAAGAATATATTATGTATGTAAATATTATACCTGTATATTTATGTAAATTTGATGTAAAATTTAAATCCTAGATTATATATTTTGTAATGTTTTATGTTATAACGATGCTATAACTATTCTATTATTTCATATACCCCCACTCTACCTCCCACACACACAGACAAAAAACACTCACTACATCACAAAAAGACAGGTACGGGGTACCTCGGAACATATTATAATTATACAGATGCTATAACTATTATATTATTTCAAATACCCCCACTCTACCTCCTCCTTCCACACAGACATGGCTAAATCACAAAAATGTCAGGTACAGGGTGTTTTTCGTCAACATTAGATTTGCTATGCTCATCCTCCCTTACGTTTTTCCCGGGTTTTACGATTTTTCTCAATTTTTGCCGAGTCATTATTACAGGTGAAAGACATCATAAAAAATTATTTTCCAAAAAGCAGAACCACACCTATAAACGGATTTTTGTACAAAATTTCAACTCTCTAGCATAAATACACTAGGAACTACGACAATAACAGACACACACATACAGACAACTTTGTAAAAACCACTCAGGAGGCATTAAAAACACCTGAAACGGATAATTCCGGTGACATCCCGGTTTCGGATAAATGAGGAATATTAAATAATCGAAGAAGGCTAAAACATAATTCATTCAACAAGTGTCATTTATTGATTAAAATGAGCAAATTGACGTCTTTCAACCTCGAAATGAATGGAATTTTAATAAAACTATGTTTTTCTCAAAGAATATCTTTGACATTCTTAATTAACTGCTTTTGAGGTCATCCGGTGGTGACCGCATCAATGTAGATAAAGAATCCGACGTTTTGCTTTCAATGTGGGAGGCATCTTCAGGGATGTAGGACATCATGGATAGAAACACAATGCTCTAAAATACTGAACTGAAGGTGGAGACAAGGTCTCTGACCTTGTCTTCGAGGACAAATATTATAGCCATGAGAAGGGATAATAGGGTTCGATGGTCCAGTATGACGTAATCCACTTGAAGGTCGCGTAGGGGTGTCCTGTCTTGTTGATGAGCTGGCTAATAGGGGATTTCAGTTCAGTTTTGTAGAACATTCCATGATGTCCTATATCCCTGAAGATGCCTCCCACAGTGGAAGCGAAACATCAGATTCTTCATCTACATTGACACATTCACCACCGGAAGACCTAAACGTGGCACTGCTATGGTCTTTGAATCGCGAATAGGTCATAATCGGAATTTAGATTATAAACGTTGTGGACTTAGCTTAAGGGTTTGATGCACTCTGTATTTATTTGTATTTCTTTTGTGATATTTCAATATTTTGTTGTACTTTTTTATAATTAAAGTTTCTTGTTTTTATTTTTGTTTTATTTAATTCTATCCCGTCAGGTGTCCGTTGAAGTTAACAAAGTAAAACGTATATTACAATGTAAATCCCAGATTGCAGACTACTTGCTAACTTGTCGAGGGAATATATTATAATAGTGTAACACAATGTTAAAGTCAGTTGACAGGGAGGGAAAATATTGTTGATGAACCAATGAGGTTAGCCTGATATGAAATTGTAGGCATGGTTTAACATCCAGGACTAATAGTCCAAGAACCGGATCTAAAAAAAATGTGACTCATTTTGTACTACTTCAAACCAAAGTTTTCTGATAATATACCTTAAATTATGAAGGGAAAGCATAGTCTGCCTCACGAGAGTGGAGTCCTTCATATGAATGCGCTCGCTCAAAATATTAGAAAATCGCACTAATTACAGTTTTCTTGCAATAAGTGGTTCCCTGTAGGTCGTGTGTAAAACATGAAGCGAACTTTTTTAAAGCTGATAAAATTTTTAGCTTCAGAGTATACACTTTAAATGATGAAGGAAAAACAAAGTCTGCCTATCCAGAGTGAAGCCCTTTATATGATTGCGCATGCTCAAAATTTTATAAAATCGCACTATTTTCAATTTTCTTGAAATAAGTGGTTCCCTGTGGGTCGTGTGAAAAATCATTTTCTATAAAGTGTTTAATCATCAAAATTGGACGACTACAACCAAAGTTATGGCTCATTCAAAAACACCAAAAAAATGGTTAACCATTTAAAAAAAATAATTTAAAATGGTTTATAAATAATTAATTTATGCAGAGTCAGCTAATTTCTTTGAAAAAGAAAGGCCAAATAGGCCTAATAGGCCTATAGGCTAATTGTGAATTTTTTTGGCCATTTAAAAAACATTATAACTTTAGTTGTAGTGATTCGATTTTGACCAAAAAACACTTTGGATAGGCTCCACTCTGGATAGGCAGACTATGCTTTTTCTTCTTAATTTAAGGTATATTTTCAAAAAAATTGGTTTGAAGTAGTACAAAATGAGTCACATTTTTAGGCCTGGCCTGTGGACTATCTCATTGGCTCCCTGGCATTATGTTCCGAAGCTGTCAACTGATTTTAGCCGTGTGTTATACTATACTCAATATGATTAAAATATAATGCAATCTACTCTTGTGTATGTGGCACAATAACTCTTCAAGTCTACCTAAAACATCATTAATCCTTTATTAGTGATTTCTCTACTTTACTCTACCAAGGAGGCCTGTAACTTGGCGATCTTAAGAAAGATTATACTAAGAATAAACGGGGTCCTATTTTTAGGTGAAGAGATTGTATAAAACTCAAACAAGGGGCCCTACGACTTGATGATCTTAAGAAAGGCTATATATACTAAGATTAAACACAGGGCCTCTTTTTTAGATGAAGAGATAGTATACATCTCTTATAAGGGGCCCCACAACTAAATGATGTTAACACAGACTATACTTATATCTACTGGGGCATAAACCCATTTTATTAGTAGGTTTACTTTTTTTACTATATGTTTTTGGTCCCCCCCCCACATTGTGGGCCCACTGGTACGCCACTGACACCATTGCACTGTTAAATAAAAAAATAAAATGCCCGTTTTAGGGCCTTTCGGCCCATGAGGGTATTCACCCTGCGGGAACCACCTCAAGTGGGTTGCATCTACTACACTCTAAGAATTAATTAAAGTTGGCGAAATCATTTTAATACAAATACTATTCATAAAATCTTAGAGCATAGCCCGGGCTGCGAACCCCGGACCTCCGGTGCCGAAATCGAACAGTGCGAAATCATAACAGTGCCATTGCACTGTTATGGTACCAAAATACCCAGGCAATGGTAAGAGCCTAGTATCCTTACTCTAGTTGTATACATCTCTTTGATGTTCTCCTGTGGTAATTTATAATCTGACAGAATTCTCATCTTCTTTGAAATAAGTTCAACCAATCAATTTTGAGTATCCAGCTTTCTGTATTCTGAGTGAACACTTTCTGTAGTATACACTATTTTTTTTTATTTAAATTCCGGAGGAAATAATTTCCTAGGTACTTAGACCTCGTATGTGGGTCCAATGTACCTGTAGTATACACTATACTTTAAGAGATTAGAAATATGGACCTTACAGCTATAATATATTTTTTATTTCTTATATAACTATAATTTGACAATATGTTTGTTATTATATATGTATATATTGAGAAAATATAATGAAAATGAAATTAGTTACATCAAAGAAAAGTAGTTAGATATTAGTTACAGAAACTATTGTTTACGGCAAAGAAAAAGTTACAGAAAGATAAGTAACAGAAACAGTTGCTTATAGAAAAGATAAAATACAAAAACAGTCGTTTACTGAAAAGTAAGATACAGAAATAGTTTTTTACAGAAAGGTAAGTTACAGAAACAGTAGTTTACAGAAAAGATCAAATACAAAAACTGTTGTTTACTAAAAAGTAAGATACAGAAACAGTAGTTTACAGAAAAAATGAAATACAAAAACAGTCGTTTTCTAAAAAGTAAGATACAGAAAAGTAAGTTACAGAAACAGTAGTTTACAGAAAAGATAAAATACAAAAACAGTGGTTTACTGAAAAGTAAGATACAGAAATAGTTTTTTACAGAAAGGTAAGTTACAGAAACAGTAGTTTACAGAAAAGATAAAATACAAAAACAGTCGTTTACTGAAAAGTAAGATACAGAAATATTTTTTACAGAAAGGTAAGTTACAGAAACAGTAGTTTACAGAAAAGATAAAATGCAAAAACAGTTGTTTATACTTAAGGAAAATTACAGAAAAAGTAGTTTACAGCAAAGAAAAGTTACAGAAACAGTTATTTATGGATAAGATAAATTACAGAAACAGTAGTTTACAGAAATATAAAGAACAGAAACAGTGTAGTTAATAGAAAAAAATAAATCTTAGAAACAGTTGATTTCAGAATGATTCTGTGGAACAGGAACGTTGACTGGGATTCGAACCCTGGCTGGAACAAGTATACTTTACTATCAAAGAAACGTATACTACAGTATTTTTTATTAGTCAGACTATGTAGGATGTGTTTCTTTGTGTAAGTCTAATTAATTAGTTTGCATTTGCAACGCTCGACTGATCTGAGCGCTCTAATCAATACGAAGTGGAAGGGAGCAGAGGTGATCAAAATTACCTCACCATCGTACTGGCCAGAATCAGTCTCGCGAACGTGTATTAACTGTCCGGTATGATTATTTGATAGGTTACGTTGAATTAAAAAAAAACACAAAAAACAAGAATACAAAATAAAAGCATTCTATAATTTTTTTAATTCGATTTTTGATTTTCCCGCCAGGAATGTTTCGTGATCAATGGAGTGTGTTAAAAGTGAACGAACTAATAGAGCTCCGGCTAAGCTAAATTGAGCTCAGGCTAAGCTAAATTGAGCTTCGGCTAAGCTAAATTGAGCTTCGGGCGCGTAAATTTCAATCGACCCATCCACTAAATATTTCGTTTGGCGGGTTTTTAAGGCCCCGCCTTCTGAACCTGTTTCGTGCTGCAGAAAACACCTTTCGTTCAGAGTCTTTTGAACGATCGGACACCGCGAATACCCAAAGGTTTAAACAAGTGGCACTTCTCTCAAAATTCTTATCTTAAACATAAATTCTGAAATAAACCTAAAAAATAGAAATAATTTGCCTAATAATAAAAATTCCATTAGTAGATCTAAAAAAACTCCATTAGTAGATTTACTAAATTTAATAATTATAAGCAACCATCGTTACTGTTCTTGGCTTAAAACAGCGAATAAATTGAATGAATTCCTAACAATCGCGTGAATTCCTAACAAAAAAACAATTAAATAAATCTGTTAGCCACAGGCTTTTGATTGTCTTAATTACATTGGATTTAAAAATTACTGTTTCCAAAAAAAATGTTTTAAAACTATAAAATTATGTTTTAGCTATGTTATAAAACTGGCTGCTGGATCTCAAAAAGAGAGAGATTTTTGAGTAGATTGGTATTAAAAGAGAGGACTCACTGATCGAGAATTGTTAAGGTTATATATATATATATATATATATATATATATATATATATATATAGATCATGGATAGACTTTTCTTCGCGTACCAAACTTTGAGAACCCGTGGTCCAGAGAATAATTATATTAAGTCCTACCTTTCAGCTTTATACTTAGTTTTTATACTATTGATTAAATAACACAAAAAGGTTCTGATAAATACGTTGCTTCTTTTTGTGTTATATCTATCATTATTATGTACCATGACACAGATTCGTTAACTTTATTCTTAAGCATATGTGTCATTAATAATGATGAGATATTTCAGATGGAGGGGGGGGAGAATGGGGTAACCCTTTTTCAATTTTGGGCTACCTTTACCCATATTATCCCACAGTTAAGAAGCCAATACAGTAACATAACCAATTGTCAATAAAACTTCCCTACCAATAAATACGTTGCTTCTTTTTGTGTTATATCTATCATTATTATGTACCATGACACAGATTCGTTTACTTTATTCTTAAGCATATGTGTCATTAATAATGTCGCTTATGAGATATTTCAGATGGAGGGGAGGGGGGAGAATGGGGTAACCCCTTTTCAATTTTGGGCTACCTTTACCTATATTATCCCACAGTTAAGAAGCCAATACAGTAACATAACCAATTGTCAATAAAACTTCCCTACCACATAAAAGGAAAAAGAAGCATTATTTTTTTTTTTAATTACCCACCATTATTTATTATGTAATATTGAAAGCTTTATTTTATGAAAATATTTTTTTTTTAAATTCTTTACTTTTATCTTATCTAAAGATTAAGTTTATTAACTACGAAAGCACACAGACACAAGAAGAGATATATATATATGTTTAAAATTTATTTATATATTTTTTGAGGCCGTAATTTTAAAGAAAATTAAAGTAATGAAAGATCTCACCGATTAATAATGTATGGAGTATTTTAATATTGAAACTGTAGAACAAGTTTCTAAGATTAAGCAAGAGCCCTTTAGGCCTTAGGAGGCCAACTTTGTCGTTGGTCTTGATCCTGCAATCTTCGAAAGGAAAAAAAACGCCTTGCGTTGCCGTGACCAATTTGAAAAAGATATATATATATATATATATATTATATATATATATATATATTTATATATTATATATATATATATATATATATATATATATATATATATATTATATATACATGTATACATATATATATATAATATATATATGTATATATATATATATATATATATATATATATATATTATATATATAATATTTATATATATATATATATATATATATATATTATATATATATATATATTTATATATATATATATATATACGGAGAACACCACAAAATCTAGACTTTTTAGAGATCTATATAAGACAGGAAGCAGTCGGAGAACTCAATATGAATGTCAGAAGCAAACAGTCACCTTTTTTATTTACTTTTTTAGCTCTTCTGAAGGTACCGCCCCCACCTCCAGGCAGTCTATCACGACTTACAAACATCGTCGAGTCGAAAAAGAAAACCACTAATTATACTTCTTGACATTTGTTTACCTTTCATGTCTTTCTATAAGCCGTTTTTTCTTTATATTATCTCTAATAATCTTTATTTTTATTCATATTTGCCTTATTCTTGTTTTATTTTTTTTTATTTTATTTTTACAATCAACAAGTAGTAGGCTGGAAGCCTGTATAAACTTGAAATATAAAATAACAAGGAAGTATACAAGTAAGTTTTACTGTTTTAACTTTGTTTGTTATTTTTAGTTTTTATTGTTTTTATTAGTTTAGATGGCACTGATGATGGCCTCGAGTTAGGTTTAAAGCTTTTTGAATAAATATTGTTTTGTGGAGAGACTATTGTCTTTGTTCCTTTAGTTATGAACAACTCTACTGGTGCTCATTCTAAATACAATATTTGGGAAAATTCTGAAATGGCATTCTAAATCAAATCAGACTGAATCGATCGGACCATCCCATTTTCTTACAAAATTGCTCTATAGTTTTACTACTAAAATATTTTTTATCCATTATACGCTAAAAAAAATAATTTTCAAAATCTATAAAAAAAATACAATAAAGAACTTACCTAAAAAGATTTAGAAACATACCTAAGCCTAATTCTTTATATATTATAAAAACTACGTATACTTATTAAAAAAAATTAACTTATTAAGTATCTGCGATATTTATATCGACCAAAATTAAATATTTTCTGCATCATCAATAATTAATGATTTTTTGTTCTCTTGAAAAATCTTTAAAAGTTAACTTTTTTCTCTTAAAAATCTTTAAAAATGAAGACTTTTTTGTTCTCTTAAAAATCTTTAAAAATGAAGACTCTTTTGTTCTCTTAAAAATCTTTAAAAGGAAGGACCCTTTCGTCTCTTTAAAAGTAAATAATTTCGTTTTGTTCTCTCTTAAAAAATAAAATTTAAACAGTAGACTTTTTTGTTCTTCTTACATTCATATTTACTAATGTACTTATTTAATGATTCTATAACATAACAGGAATGGAATAGCATTTACAAACAACCATAATTTTCAGATCGAAAATTTAAGGTTATTTATTTGGTATTTTACTCGCCAGTTATGCCTGTAAGTGATTTATAGAAATCGAATAATCAGCTACCGTCGATACTTGCTGTTGGATATGAATATCCCTGGACCGGTTTCGGCATAACGCTATTATCAGCAGGCGGGGCAACACTCGAGCTCTCAACTAATTAAGTTATATCAGTGATTAACTTCTAGTCTCAATGAGCACGACGAGTTCTTTGAAGATGATCTTCAGCAAGTATCGACGGTAGCTGATTCTTCGATTGCTTCTTCAACTTGCGGTAAATACAACCTTTTTAATGATTTATAGAACACGCGGAGAGCAATCATTTTTCATTTTCATCATAAAAATCTGGCGTCATAAAAAAACTTCTGCAGAGACTTGTTAGTAAAGTGATGTAGAAATTCATCACGCGATGGGCGGGGGGACACAGTGGTCTAACTCCCTGGTTTTAGGTGGTTCCGAGAAAAACAGGAATTAGTTGCATCAACTACCGCACCGAGCGCTAGTTTTCACCTTGTCCCCTTATCACTATTGTTATCAGTTTTAAATCGATACTTCTATTTATGTTTATAAAAATGTAAACAATGATTTTGATCTTATTCATTGCCTTTTTTCTTTTTTAGTAGCTTATAAGACAATTTTTTTAGAAAATAGGATAACGTGTGTTACGAATGAGACAACGAAGACGTAAATTAAATTTATAATTTCACAGTTTGATGTTTGTTTACAAACATTTTTGATGTTTGTCTACAAATCATGGTTGTCACGATATCAGGTCTACTTAAAATTAACACAGCGTTTATATTTTTATAACATTTTATGAAAATTATACCTTTAAAATAATTAATACAATTTTTAACATTGTTAAAGACCCTTTTAAATAATTTTAACCTTAGAATTGAAGAAATAATTATTTTATATATAGGGTACAAGGTCAACTGACCCGCCACTAGCGGAGAAAGGGTGAACTCAGGGCAGGTCCATCTAAAGCAGCTTATTTCGGGGGAGTTAGACCACTGTGTCCCGCGCCCCCACCCCTACTGTATGAATTTCTACATCACTTTACTTGTTAGGTTTAGCCCACCATACTTTGATACTTATTAGTTGATTGAACCTGGAGTGTTCTACTCTTCTGTAAACATTTACTAAACCTGGTTTATTTAGCATGTAGGCAAAGAGACTAAAACTATTAGAGGGAGTACAGGACCCGTTTAACACAGTGATAAGGGGTCTGGAAGTGAGACAGTTTCCATAGGTGCCCTAACTGTACTTACCCCCACTATAGTCTCCCTAGAGAGAGACGAACTACTCCCCACTCCTCTACAACTTCTATCGGAGCACATATTTATACACCCAAAGAGACTAAAACTATGACGTCACCAATTTACCGTTAGGGCACCTAGCTACCAAGGAATGATAAGAGCTGTTGTATCCTCCTCTAATAGTATTAGTCTCTTTGTCACCATGTACAGTTACAGCACCTAGCTACCCAAGGAATGATAAGAGCTGTGTATCCTCCCTAATAGTATTAGTCTGTCACCAATTTAGCTCTTGTCTCTTTGTCACCATGTACAGTTACAGCACCTAGCTACCCAAGGAATGATAAGAGCTGTTGTATCCTCCCTCTAAGTATTAGTTCTTTGTCACCAATGTACAGTTACAGCACCTAGCTACCCAAGGAATGATAAGAGCTGTTGTATCCTCCCCTAATAGTTTAAGTCTTTTGCTCCTTTTATAGTTTTAAGGCCCGTCTACAATCTTAAGTTAAGTTAGAAGAATTGAAGAAGTGAAGAATTTTTCAAAATCTCTTTTTTTCTTAAATAATTCTTTTTCCCGCTCTTTTGACTAAGAAAACATAAGATGGTTTTTTAGTTACTTAAAGAAGAATGTACTGCGTTATCTGTTTTGAATGATTACAATATTTTGTAAACGATGTGATGTGATTGTTTTGATTGTTGTTGTTTGAATTGTGATTGTTTTGTTTGTTTGAATATTTTTTTATATAATATATATTTCTTTTTATTTAATATATAGTTTTTCAAATGGATGAGTTCCTACGTCTGTAGACATACTAGAGATAAGGAAAATAACGCTCCAACAATTACCTCATCAATTTTGATTTATTTATTAATTAAATAAATAAACACGATCGATTTTAGAAGTAATAAAAAAATATTTGCAAAAGTCTTTAAAAATGGAAGGAAAGATCATTGAAAAAGCAATGGTTATTTAAATTGTATTAAAATTGTTATTGAGTCTGCTCGTTGTTACCATAAATAAATAAATAAATGTGTGTTGACGGTAGAAGAAAAGTAGTTTATTGGTAGTTTATGTTTATTTAATTGTATAAATTGTTATTGAGCTCTGCTCGTTGTTACAATAAGTAAATAAATAAAATGTGTGTAGACGGTAGGAAGAAAAGTAGTCTAAATACAGCTATATGTGTAATTGTAACTTTAAAACTTGACTTAACAACTCAGAGGTTGTAGACGTGTTTACGGATCTCTTAAGTCTAAAGAGCGGGTTTCAAAATAGTTGTTCTAAGTGAGAAATTCTTCACTTCTTCGTTCTTCCTGAGGATTCTCGATTCTTCTAACTTAATTAGATTGTAGACGGGCCTTTAGTCTCTTTGATCTCTATGGTCTCTTTGATGAATCCTAATTAATCCAGGTTTAGTCACTGTGTATGGAAAAGCAGAGCATTTCTGATTTAATCTACCTAAAATTTACAATCTAAGCCAGATTTGATCTGACAACTAAACACCAACAAAGTAATAAGAAAAAATTCATATGCAATATAATTTTTTTTTATAAAAGTATTATTTTATATGTCTATTACAACCAGATTGTATTTTTAAGTCTAAATTTAACATTTTAAAATCTCTAATAATTAATTTTTTCGAATTCTTATTAATTAATTTGAAAAAAATAACAGAAAAGTATTAATAATTGAATGATAAGTGATTAATTAAACGTTAGTCGGCATTTGTTGACTGAATTAATGGTTCAACAGCATTTTTGCCAATAACTGTACGATATAACAAAAATCACTTATATTTTTTCTAATTAAAAATCTACAAAATAAGGTATTACTGTTAAAATAATATTTGAAATGGGGTAACACTGTACCAATAGACAGTTGGACAAATGTAACCTGTAGGCTACGTCATGGGGAGATTTTTGAGTTCCCCCCACAAATCACACCCTATCCTGCACTGTGGGATTTTTCATATAAACTGATATAGTTTATATACTGCTATAAAGAAAATTATATTTAAGCTATTTAAAAAAAAAAAAAATGAATATAACAACGTGCAATTTGAGGACATTCATAAAAACAGTGTTGCCTTAATTATTGAACAAATTTAAATCAATCGACTTTTTGTCGAATCCCCAATATAGTTATGAAATTATTTGGAAAACAAAGGGCCTTATCATAGCCCATATAACAAGTCAGTGTTGCCAACTTCAAGAATTTATTAAAGCTGTCTACAGTGCAATACCATAGTGCCGATATGACTATAGGTAACAATATGATTGGGTATACTTTGTCATAAAGCATGGTACCATCATACTGCCATTAAGATGTTAATAATTATTCAAAATGGCTCTTCAACACAAAATTAAAAACTTAAGGGCCTATCCACAACAGACTTCCAAGTTTACCCTTCCACTGAAAATATTATATACATGCCTTTTTAGAATCATAAACCGAATCCTATCTATTTAACTTCAGGTTACTTCTTACAAAATTTCTCAATTGTCAAACATTTTATAATGAAACAAAAAAAAACAAAAACAACATGATTATAAAAAATAATGCAGACTGCATTAAAATACATAGCATAATAACAAATATGATTAAAAAATACACAACAAACACTAAACATTTAGGGTAGAAATACTAACTTATCAGCTAAAAACTCGTTAACATTATAGTAGACTTTCTCAAGCAACCTCAAGCTTTTTTTAAGTTCTGATTGGAAGTTAAACTATTGAAGTGAGTAATTCTCTAAAAAATCTTATTCCATTATAATTTGTCGACTGATGACCTATGGAATAGTGGATAAGCCCTTGCAGGTGGTTTAAAAATAAAGATAATCATTAGAAATCACTCATAATATACCGTAAATTTCGCCACATAATATACCTTATTACCTAATCCTACCCATAAAATTTCTCTTAAAAGACATCTAACAAAATTAATTATTTCTCTACTTTAATTATAATAATTCTTATCCTTCCAAAAATTTTTACCTTTAATAATAACATTTATTTTACATCAATAAAGCCATTATTTTTTTAGTTTTCTTTATATATTGGTACTTTTTTAATTCAAAATATATTTTTTTTAAATATTTTTATTTTAATTTAACCAACCAAAATAAATTTGTAATTATTATATATATTTTTTGTGCTTTTATTACGTAATGTAGATATGAACAACCTGACACAGTAGAATAATAAGAAATAAAAGATTTTAAACAACAACTACCTCTAACCTTAGCTAATGATTTTACATTTAATCTATTGGGCCAAAACTTAAATCTTAGGTATAACAGATAAGGTAAAAACAACCATAGTAGTATAATTGTAGAACTAGTTTCATATAAGATATATAATAGAAACAATATCTACGTCTACCTTTTGAACCAAACCTAAACTTAGTTATACCAGTGGAGTATGAACAACTACAGTAGGAAAACTGTCGAACAAGTTTCTACGAGCAAATATGATAATTCCTGTACATTCTGCATATGACTAAACATTGAGATAATCCTAAAGTAATATATAAACTTAGTAGGAAGCAAATGAGATTATCGTCAGACATGCATGTAGTTCACATTTTGTCCACCAGGGAGTTGTCTAAAAATTTCTAATGGGCGCAGCCATATTGTTTTACCCTTGTTAATGTAAACAACTATTTACAGTACTCGACATTTTGTTTTTATTGCACTTCTTTTAAATGTTTATAATTTCTGTAAGAAATGACATGTAGTTCACATTTTGTCCACCAGGAAGTTGGACAAAATGTTAGTATAGGAGTTTCTCTACTTGGTTTATATATTAATTAGATAATCTACTTGATTTTTTTTCAAAACCTCAACCTTAGTTATAACAGATAAGAACGGTAAAACTGTAATACAAAGTTTACTTGTTCTTTTATCTTGTTTTACCAACTGCGAACAAGTTAACTCAGAGCTCTAAGGGTTAGAATGTTTCAAGCATACCCATTCTATTCAATGGTATATGCTTCTCTAATAATATATCTCCATGCCTGGATAGGTTGTATAATCCTCTTAAAATTAGGAAGGGTATGCCCTTTAGTAAATACATCTCTACAAAACAATATGCAGTCATTACCTTTCAGAATCAAGGCTGTTTATATCCAACATTATGAAAATATAAATATGATATCATAAATAATTGTGCATTTTTTTAATGGATTAGTAAAATCTGCACTTTAATAAAAATAAAATATAGGGGCTAAAACGTATGTTACTCATACCTTCACATTATAATTAAAAATTTTAGAGTTACTTTCTCTGTAAATTTATTTTTAATATCATATTTTATTAATTATTTATTTTATTTATTATTTAAATAAAAATTATGCGATATGCCATTAAAAAGTTGATTATATAAATTCATTGAATACCACAATTAAAGAAATAGATAAATTGACAATATGTTAAATTAAAGTTAGGACGTAACGTAAACTGATTATACTTATGGTAAAATTTAGTTACACAAGGTAAGAAAAGCTACATTTTTAGATGGAATGGTGTAAAACCCGTAAAAATGGCATAAATGGTAAAGCAGTGAAAAAGTATTTAAGAAATAAAAACGTTAACTTTGTGCTAAAATCACTAGCTCGATCTGTTGACAGAACAGGAGAACTAAAAGTGGACTCTCAAGGTATAGTACATACTCTTTGTAATAACTGCTAACTCTATCTTTGACAGAACAGAAGAACTAACAGAGAACTCTCAAGGTATAGTACATACTCTTTGTAATAACTAACTCAATCTGTTGACAGAACAGAAGAACTAACAGAGAACTCTCAAGGTATAGTACATACCTTTGTATAATGCTACTCTATTGTTGACAGAAACAGAAGAACTAACAGAGAACTCTCAAGGTATAGTACTACTCTTTGTAATAATGCTAACTCAATCTTTGACAGAACAGAAGAACTAACAGAGAACTCGCGTTATAGTACATACTCTTTGTAATAACTGCTACTCTATACTGTATGTACATACTCAACTGCTTAACTCAATCTGTTGACAGAACAGAAGAACTAAAGAGAACTCTCAGGTTAGTATACTCTTTGTAATAACTGCTAACTCTATCTGTTGACAGAACAGAAGAACTAACAGAGAACTCTCAAGGTATAGTACATACTCTTTGTAATAGCTGCTAACTCAATCTGTTGACAGAACAGAGGAACTAACAGAGAACTCTCAAGGTATAGTATATACTCTTTGTAATAACTGCTAACTCAATCTGTTGACAAAACAAAAGAACTAACTAAAGGCGAGGAAAAGTTGAAAAATCATTTATAACTAATTTCCCCTTGAGTACAATCAGTTTGCGTATTTATTTACAAATAAAAGTTAAAAACTTGAGTTTCTAACCCTACGAAACTCTAATATATCTAATTTTTTAGGTGCTTTACGGCAACTAGTGAATTTTTACGAATGTAATTATTTATAAACCATAATAATACTGCTCAAATTTTCTCAAATTAAACATCGAGTTTGATTTTTTTTAATTTTTTTGATCCCAATAAGTCATTTTTTTTAAAATATAATGTATTTTATTACAAATATTATATAATATTTTCTTTTTCAATTTCGTCTCTCATGAAAATATTATCAGTCGTATTTCTTTTTATGAGTTTTTTTATTAATTTAATTTTATTACGAAGTACAGTAGTTTATTTAATTTATCAATTATACATAAATTAAGATAACTATTGCTAAAATATTAAAATAAATGTAAAAAAAAATCTCAAATAGAGTAATTACGAATAAAAATTTGCTAAATGTATGTAAACTCTAAAAATTAGTTAATAATAATACAAAAAGACTAAAAAAAAAAAAAAATAATAAAATGCACCTCTATATCTTTAATTTTATTTCTTTTCAAAATATAATTTTTAAATAATATTACGATAATTTGTGTTATATATTTTTTCAAGCATTGTGTATACAAATTATTTTGACAAAGTTAACTTTTTAATAATCATTTATAATTGAATCTATAATATGAATATAACTTTTTTTACATTTTTAAAAAATATATTACAGTTTGTTTTTCTTATTAAAAAATCGTACCCTGCCTGTAAATTATAGTTTAATGTTTAAGCTTGATTCAAAAAGGATTATTAAGAAGGATTAGTGTTTTAGTTCTGGTACTTGTTAACAGATGGCTCTAGTAGCACTTAGTGTAGTTGTAGGTAATATATAGGGATGTTATCTTATACTAAGAGATTTAGAAAGGTTATAAAACTAATTGTAACTTTTTATCTCCTCTTTTTAACACTAGTTCTATCTTTTTACAGAAAAAAATTAAAAATGAGTCCTCTATGTTTTATACATACTATTTGTATTATCATTGGTCTAACTCAGGGAAATGAGTTAGACCAATCAGAAAGCTTTAGTACCAACCCTCCCCAAATTGCAAGTGCTGCCATCCCATCAACTAATCCCGGAACTAATTACAATGTCCTCTAAGTAGGTATTACTTTTAGTTATAAAATCCTAATAATTTAATCTACTTCAGTTAATGTTTTTAAATTTATTCTAAACCTTGTTTTTAATAGGTGTTAAAATACTACATATTTCAATTGGGGGTCTCAGTAGTGTAATGATTAACACGTGTGTCTCCTATCCAGACAGTCCAGGGTTCAATCCTGCCTGAGACCTCTAGAATTTTTACGGGAGGGAAGAAAATCCTTACATGTGCTTACCTTCGAGGTGTCAAGCCCATATTTCCTAGCAATGTCAAGTACTCGTAAAATATATGTAAACCTATATGTACCTGGAGTTAAGGCATAATTAAAGACTCATATATATATATATATATATATATATATTATATATATTATATATAATATATATATATATATATTATTTGTAAAAATTAGCTTTACAATTGGGCTAGTGTTATTTTTTAGCTATAGAAACTTTTAGTAAAGCTGTTAAGTCACTTGTCGCGTCTTCTGTAGATTAGACGCGAAATGCCTTCACTAGGATTCATAATATAGAACACTATCTTCTATTTAAGGGAGTTAGCATTAATTGCTAGGTGGCCCATCACCTCTCTCTAATTTTTATCACTATTACTACTGCATATTTAACTCCACTAAACCTAAAAAATAATTTGCTATATCTCTTTAAAACTTGTAATAAATCATAAAATTACTTAAATTTGAATTAAATAAAAAATTATAATTTATTAAAATGTTTCCTTATACAACAGCGTTAAAGATTAAAATTATTATCTATGCTACTAAATAGTATTTTGTTAAGTGCTAAAAAAAATCTATTTTTTTATAAGCTTGAATAAAGATTCGAATTCTAAAATTTACAATATTATTTTTTTTTTAAAAAAAGGAGGGGGTTTTTATTTGCTATTGGCACAGAATTGAAAAAGGGGTTTGCCACACACAAAAATATGTTTAAACTATAGAAGAATAGCTATTCAAAATTTTATTTATATATAAAATAATTTTTAAATTTAAAAATAAGTTTAAATTATTTAAACTTATAAGTTTATATATTATTTAAACTTAATAATTTTTAGGCGCGTCAAAAGAAATTTTTGTATTCATTTGCTTAAAACTTTAATCCCTCTAATTTTAATAATTTGCATTGTAAGGATAAATTATAAATTTCATCTTATTTTTTAAATTATACTTATTAAGATTGGTTTTATATTTTTATAACTAAACAATTAATTCCTAGCAAATGATAATAAAACAAATGTATTAGACTTTAAACAAAATTATAGCACTGTGATTGGTTGATTTCTTACTTAAGTAGCATAAAGTTTAAAATTAACCAATGACAGTTTTATGTTTTTTTGCCTGCCAAGCAACAAAAAAAACACTGTGATAGGTTGATTTCTTACTTAACTGGCATAAAGTTTAAAACTAACCAATCAAAGTGTTATGTTTTTGTTTATTCGCCAAGCAACAGAAAAAAACAACTCTGTGATTGGTTGATCTCAAAGTTTATGCTAATTACGTAAGTAATCGACCAATCACAGTGTTATACTTACTATTCAATGAGAAGTTACACTGTGATTGGTTTAAAATATAAAACATCAGCCAATGACATTGATTACTTTAAATAATAGATAAAAATGTAATTAGCATAATCATTTTCATAACCCAATCAAAATCTTAAGTTTTTGTATACAATCTAATTTTTTTTACAACCACCTGTGGAATCAATTTTTTAAAGCCACCTGTTGAATTCAACATAACACAAGCTTCCAAGCCTCATTATTATTTGATATATTAGGCCAAAAAAATATACAATTAAAAAATTTTTTTTAACATTTACATTATAAAGCACATTTAAAGCTACAAAAAATTATTGATCAATTAAAATAATCATTAATAATAATTGTACAATAGACTGTTTTAATAATAAATTTTTACAGAAAATAACATTTTTTTATTCTTTTTTTTACTTATTTTTAAGATATGTTTAAGTTTTAGTTTGTTTTTAATGATTTTTTTTGTTTAGTTAATCTTTTAAAAATAATCATATATTAAATTAATATGTCAAACGTAATTCAAATGATATACATTTTTTTACAGTTGGTCCTTTTAATAAGAATATATAGGTTGAGTTTGCAATGCCTAAGATATATTATACGTATTAATTAATTTTAAAAACATCAGGTAACGTAAGAATAACCTGAGTTGGACAATTAAAAAAAAATCGAAGAAGAAAATGAGGGAAGAAAAATTTAAAAAAAAACCTAGTACCTGCTAATAATAATTAATCATTTAGTATGAATCATAATAATTAACCCCATCTACGTATGAAGGTTGTTTAAACCAGGTAAGCTGTGAACAAGAGACGTAAAACTGAAAAAAAATTTTTTTTAAAGAAATAAGAGAATAAAAACAACGACTTAATTTACCCTTTGCTAATTATTCAACACAGGGGCGGACTGGCCATTGTGGGCGAGGGCGGCAGCCTTAGAATAATACTATATATAGAAGGAGCACTACTGATAACACGAAAGCCGGTTCACTGGTGGTCTTAAGTAATGCTGCCACCCTAACAATATACAGTTTTCTTATAAAAAAGTTGGCAATACTTCCGGTTGCTGAATTATTATGTTCTATTATTAATTAATGATTGATTATTCATAAAATACTATTAAAAATATCGGTGCATTACAATATTTTAAGCATTTCAAATTGTAGTTTAACGTGTTTAATTAAAATTATATTAAAAGTAGTTCTCATCAACTAAATGTAGATTCTTGTATTCCGCCACCCTTTTTCCATCTAAGACTGGTTTTATTAAATACTCTATTTTTGTTCTATTGGTGTACTATATTTGTTCTTTACGATCTTTCTTCATTAATGGATATTTATGACACATATATAAAATAATGTTTTGTTGTTAGGGTGGTACCCCTACTTAAGACTACCAGTAAACCGGTTTTCATGTTATCAGTAGAATTACATTGTGTTTAGGGTCCTGCGGCAGCCTTCCTTGGGCCCCTCACCAAAAAATAAACTTAAAGAAAAAAAAAACGAAAATTAAAAAAAAAATATAAACATATTTCATATTTGATATATTCATAACACAAGAGTCAAAGGGGCCCAATACTTTAAGGTGAATAGCTCTTAGAGACAAATGTTTTAAAGTACTTAAAAATATACTCTTGAAAATATTATATATATTAACTATTGAAAAGGTTTTTAAAAGAAGACAGCAGTCCAAACATAGTTGAAAAACAACTACCGAGCTTTCAACCAGGGATCCTGGTCATCATCAGGGTAAATAGATTTAATAAAACATAAACAACAAGACAATAAACATTAAACTAAATAAACCAACAAATATACAATATCAAATAATGTAAGAGAAAACAACAAAAGACATCTTTCATATATATATATATATATATATATATATATATATATATATATATATATAATATATAATATATATATATATATATATATTATATATAATATATATATATATATATATTTTATTTCGTTTTATTAAGAAATCATTTTATATATTTTTAATTTTATGTATTTAAACTCAACCTTAAGTGAAGTAAAAGTAAATAATACGTCTAGAGAGTAAACAATAACATAAGCTAGCTAATTGGTAGATTACACTACATAACCTGTATAACTATATTAACCAATTAAACTCAAGTGTTTACCTAATGCTTGAAAGGTCTATAGAGTAAACAATGACATAAACAAGCTAATTGGTTGAATTACTTTACATAACAGTATAAACTATATATAATTAACCAATTAAACTCAAGTGTTTACCTAATGCTTGAAAGGTCTATAGAGTAAACAATGACATAAACAAGCTAATTGGTTGATTACTTTACATAACCAGTATAACTATATAATTAACCAATTAAACTCAAGTGTTTACCTAATGCTTGAAAGGTCCTGAAGAGTAAACAATGACATAAACTAGCTAATGGTTGATTACTTTACATAACTAGTATAACTATATAATTAACCAATTAAACTCAAAGTGTTACCTAATGCTTGAAAATTTTGTAGAGTAAACAATGACATAAACAAGCTAAATTGTTGATTACTTTACTTACCAGTATAACTATATAATTAACCAATTAAACTCAGTGTTTACCTAATGCTTGAAAATTTTGTAGAGTAACAATGACATAACAAGCTAATTGGTTGATTACTTTACATAACCAATATAACTATACAATTAACCAATTAAACTCAAGTGTTTACCTAATGCTTGAAAGGTCTGAAGAGTAAACAATGACATAAACTAGCTAATTGGTTGATTACTTTACATAACTAGTATAACTATATAATTAACCAATTAAACTCAAGTGTTTACCTAATGCTTGAAAATTTTGTAGAGTAAACAATGACATAAACAAGCTAATTGGTTGATTACTTTACTTAACCAGTATAACTATATAATTAACCAATTAAACTCAAGTGTTTACCTAATGCTTGAAAATTTTGTAGAGTAAACAATGAAATAAACAAGCTAATTGGTTGATTACTTTACATAACCAATATAACTATACAATTAACCAATTAAACTCAAGTGTTTACCTAATGCTTGAAAGGTCTGAAGAGTAAACAATGACATAAACTAGCTAATTGGTTGATTACTTTACTTAACCAGTATAACTATATAATTAACCAATTAAACTCAAGTGTTTACTAATGCTTGAAAATTTTTGTAGAGTAAACAATGAAATAAACAAGCTAATTGGTTGATTACTTTACATAACCAATATAACTATACAATTAACCAATTAAACTCAAGTGTTTACCTAATGCTTGAAAATTTTGTTGAGTAAACAATGACAAAACAAACTAATTGATTAAAGCATAATATTAACCATATTTAAAAATGGAATGAAATCCTAAGAAATTTGTTACCAATATCACTATTAAGGGCTTGGAGCAGACTGCTTAGAATTTTTTGTTTGATGTTAATGATATATGTCAAACATTAGCATAATAAAAAGTCACTGAAATATAATGGTATTAGTATCCAATTTCTTAGGATTTAATGCCGTCTTCAAAATAGGTAATATTACAGTATGCTCTAACATACCAGCTACCTCCGCGGTCGAGGTCGTTAAGGCATCAGTTTTTATACTGACCTTTGACACCACGGAGGTCTGGGGTTCACATCCCAGATTACACTCTAAGTTTATATAAGATTATTGTTTAAATAAATTGTCGCCAACTTTAGATTTCACTTTGAGTGTAACGTTTGCCTCTACCACTTGAGGAAGTTCATGCAGGGGTTATCCCTAATGGGCCGCAAGGCTTTAAACGGGCATATTATTATATGCTCTTACATAACTGTATTAATTGTAAGTTTATCGAAGACTAAACCTTAATTTTAAAATTATTATAGGATAAATCAATTTTAAATTTACATGGAAGCTTATTTAATATTATAATTAATTTTTTTTTAAATTAATAAAAATTTTGTTTAAACTAAAAAATAAAAGACTCAATTCTTAATAAGGAACATTTTAAAATATATATTTTTAGCAAAATTATTTATTGTTTTAAGATATTTTTTTAAATTTATTTTACATTTTTAAAAGACATTGTAGTTTTGTTCATAATTTCAAATAGGTAATGTACATTGTATATATGTATAATGTACATAGGTAATAATACCTATTGTAATAGGTAATGTAATAATATATATATATATATATATATATATATATATATTATATATATATATTATATATATATATATATATATATATATATATATAATATATTAATGCTTGGTACATCAAAATTAAATATGGTGTAAAGGCTGATCAAGACTTGTTAAGAGTGTGCTAGTTAAGGTGAAAGAAATGTATAGGAGATGATAAGAGATCCTGGTGGTGTAGTGGTCAGAACGTCTGCTTGCCACCCAGGCATTCGGGGTTCAATCCTAGTAGGAACCACTTGGATTTTTACGTGGATACTTTTACATTAATTAATGTAAGTTAAGCTGGTGGTTCGAGCCTGAGTGTTATCAGGTAGTCTTAAAAGATCTCTGACCCTAAATGAACCTTGTTTTTAGGGACAATTTATGAGACTTATAAACATAAATAGACGACTCGATTTTAAACTGATAACAATATTGATAACGGTGGCACAAACTGAAAACTAGCGCTTGGTGCGGTAGTTGATGCAACTAGCCCTGTTTTTTTAGGACCACCTCAAACCAGGGAGTTGGACCACTGTGTCCGCGCCCCACCCCTACTGTATGAATTTCCACATCACTCTAACATGTTTTTTTCTAGTTAAAACTTTAGAAACTATAGTGGTGGAGCAATAAGGGTCTAAAATTGTAGCCTATTTGGCTTTGCCTCCCAAGCCTAATACTAATACTAGTTATAGAAAGGACTCATAAGATAGACATTATCTTTTATCTTAGAGAGTTAGCAAAAAGTTATATTTTTTTATTACTTATTTCAATGTATTTTGTTAAATGTACTGTGTTCAAGTTTTAAATATTTTTGTAAAATGGCTCACGCCGTCAATTATATATAATTATTATAAATAAATTATTATAAATTAAATAAAAAAGGGCCCAATGAAAATGATGAAAATAAAATAAACTCCTCCATTAGAAGACTAATCTGACATTACATCTCATTTGAAAAAGAAAATAATTTAGTACAAACATTCTCTACTAGAGAGCTCTGGATGCAATTCTCATCTTTCTTCGAATTAAGGCGTAAACTAAATTTGAAAAAGATTGAACAAATGACAAAGAATGAGTGATATGTGTCAAAATCCAAGAGACTACCAATCATAAACTGACTATGAAACACCAAACACATCTTTATTTCATTTCTTGGTCAACCTCTACCTTAGATTACTTTTTTAATAAATATATTTCTTAATTACTTTACCTCGTAATTTAATTTATTACAATTATAGTGGAATAGAATCAACAAGTGAGTTTACTCATGTTGTGTTTAAATACTCATTGGTAAAGATCCCTTTAAATAATTTAAATTCTGAAAATGAAGAACTAATTATTTTATATACGCTGTACAAGGTGAATCGACCTGCCTCTAGTGGAGAAACGGTGAACTTAAAGCAGGCTCATCTAAAACAGCTTATTCAGGGGGAGTTGGACAACTGTGTCCCGCGCCCCCACCCCTACTGTATGAATTTCTACATCACTTTAATATTATATTATAAATTTAATGAAGCAAATAACAAGAATTCATTTATATTGAAATTAAAATCAGCAGCCGGAAATACACAAAAAAAATCACTACTTGAGTCTATTCAACTAAATGCTATAATGACAATATTTTTTTAAAAGTATTTATTTTGTCCTCTCATTTTTTTTATGTATATTATTTCTTTTTAATAAACAATAAACTTATAAGTATGATTGACATGAAGCTTAATATTTTTTTTTCATTTAAAAATAATTGTATTTTTTATGTTTTTTTTTATAAAAAAAAAACTACAATAAGTTGCATTTTTGTTGATAATTTTATTGGATTTTGTTTTAAACAAATATATATATTTTTTTTGTAAATTCTTTTAATTGTTTTATTCTCTTAAGACAATTAGGTAAAATATATTTTCGACTGAATAATTACATTTTAAAACTGCGTCGGCCAAAGATTAAGAAAATATTTTAAAAAAAACTTGAACTTAAGGTTATTTGTTGTGCTAAAACAAGCAGACTGCGTAAATAACCATCAGGAAATCTTAAAAATGCTTGAAATGAAGAAAATTTTCATAAGACAATGACTCAATATATATATAAACAACATAAGTGATTACAAATAATAATTACATATTGATGTTAAAACAAAATATATGTTTTTACATTAAAATGAATTGAAGTTTACATTTATTTTCATAATCTGAGGCAAGTACATTTATTTTATACATAAAAAATTATAATTTCAATGTTTTTTTATGATTGTCTTTAATTGGTTTTTATGGATTTTCTGGGAACTTAAAAATACTTGGTTACGATGAAAAGGTTACACGTAAAGAGCTTTATCCAATAATAATATTCGAGTCGAGAGGAACCCTACCTAAAGCCGGTGGTCTCGAGCCTGTGCGTTGTCAGGTACTCGTTAAAGATCCCTTACCCTAAATGAAACTGGGTATAAGCAAAATTTAGGACCCTCATAGTAGATTCATTATAATACTATAGTGTGTCTGCCTTGTAGTTTAAAGTGTGTGGAGGTTTGGTTTAACAGTGAGAGCACGTGTTGTTCCCAGTTTTCACTAGACTATAAGAGTCAGTGAATATATGTATAATTGCTTGAAAAAAGCATGAGAGGAACCATAGAAATTCACGGCTCTTCTGTCTAGATTAGATGAAATATACCTACACTTGAAATTAAAAGGAGTAGAACACTATCTTAGGGAGCTGGCAAAAAGGGCCCAACAACGTGGCCTACTTGCCTGGTAGTTACTACCACTCCCCCATATTACTAAGGGAAAAAAGAAGAGTCAGAATATGATCGGAAGTAACCTTCTTATCGATTTTTAGCAATTTTTATTCGACCTGACTTATTAATTTCTCTTAAAATTAGTTGCAGAATTAACAAAAATTACATACTCATAGTCCAAGAGCCAGGCCTAAAAAATATGACTCATTTTGTACTACTTCAAACCAAATTTTTCTGAAAATATACCTTTAATTATAAAGGAAAAACATAGTCTGCCTATCCAGAATGGAGCTTTTCATATGAATGCGCTCGCTCAAAATATTAGAAAATCTCTCAAATTCCAGTTTTTTGTGTAATAAGAGTTTCCCTGTAGTCGTGTGCAATACATGAAAAACTTTTTTTTAAAGCTGATAAAGTTTGCTATAAACGAGTGTGTTTTCGTCAAAATCGGATAAATACAACTAAAGTTATGACATTTAATAAATGTCCAAAAAACAAATATTTTTCCAAAGAAATTCACTGACTGCATAAAGTAACAATTTTTTTTAAAAGAGCCATAACTTTGGTTACAGTCATCCGATTTTGATGATTAAACACTCGTTTTATAGAACATTTAATCACCTATAAAAATGTTCTCTTCATGTTTTGCACACGAAACACAGGGAACCACTTATTTTAAGAAAACTGAAATGTGTGCGATTTTATAAAATTTTGAGCATGCGCAATCATATGAAGGGCTCCACTCTGGATAGGCAGACTATGTTATTTCTTCATAATTTAAGGTATATTTTTAGAAAAATTTGGTTTTAAGTTGAAGAAAATGAGTCACATTTTTTCAGGCTCTTGGACTATAAGGGATATTTTCATTTCCACATAATTTTAAAAAATAATCAAGTTAAAAATTTTAATCACTTTACCTAAGATTGAAACACTCTAGTCTCAGAGTTATGCACGAAAAACTAAACAAACTTTTTTTACATTTTAAAACTGAATTTATAAAATTGATATCTAACATAATGAAGGAAAAAATAGTTCTTTCCTAAGTGGGCTCATATATAATACGCATCCTCAAAATTTTGGAAAATCCTTTTGCATTTTGGAATATATTTTCTCAGTCTAATATTACTAAATTATTTTTATTCATGAATTTTTGTTGAATTCCTCTGTCGACAATCTTCAAGAAAACATAAAAACCTTGTACCAGGGAATATAGTTTTTAACCTGTTTCAACATACGAGATAAATAAGCATCCACTTTTTAAACTAAACACATATTTTAAAAACAAGAAAATAATAATTACAAATCCTTTCTAATAAATAAAAAAAGGAATAAAAAGGAAAATAATAAAAAAAAAATAAACAAAATCAATTTTTAATAAATAAAAAAAGGATAAAAAGGAAAATAATAAAAAATAAACAAAATCAATTTTCAAACACTTTTATTATAAAAAAAAATTATTAACAAATAAAAAAAATAACTAAAAACTAACTAATGGAAGTATTAAATAAAAAATAATATTAATTCGTACAATTAACAGTGTGAGTTAATATTCACAGTTGAGTTCATTTGTTTTGAAGTTATCAGCAACGTATGCCGATCATTAAATACTAACCGACAGAAAAACTAATGCAATACTAATATGGTTGCAATTTATACAACATCAATCATACACGTTTCAACTACAATTTTTTTAAAACTTCCTTAGATTTTAAAATCACAAATACTGTGATTACAGTATTCAGTAATCACTTGAATACTGATTCAAGCTAACTATAGGCATGTTTATTAACTTTAATATAATAAATAAATTGTTGATATATTTTTTTCCAAAATTATTCAAATTTTTGTAAGAAATAATACTGCATGATTACTGAAGATAAAATATCATTAAAAGAATAAATTATTTAAATAACTTATTAATCTTTGAAAGAGTGAGAAAAATCAAATGACAACCATAATAAACAACTTGAAAAACATACGAATAAAAATTTTAAAACTGTCTTATATTTTATTATTTGATATATATATATATATATATATATATATATATATTATAATATATATATATATAATATATATATATATATATATATAATATTATATATAACACAAAAATAAAATCCATACTAAAGCAATAGCGGAATACATAAAAAATATGTAAATAAAAAATAATACGGATAAACATACAAAATATATAACTAAAATAGAAATAATGATAATATAAAAATAATAAAACTTAAAATTTAAAATAATTACAAATGAAGAAAATTCCAAATAGTATAACTTAAAATTAATTAATCATAAAAAAGAAATAATAATAAATACAAAAAAATAATACAAATTAAAATAAAATAAATTATACAACTTTAAAAAAATATGTACTAATAAAATTAAAATGAATTAAAAAAATAATATGATAAAAGAAATAAATTGATGTTTAAATTAAGATATAAATGCATAAAAAAAGTAAAATAAAGAAATAATATAAATTCATAAAAAAAGAAAAATAAAGAAATAATATATAATTCATAAAATAAAATAAAGAAATCAAATTCAAAAATTAAAATAAAGAAATAATATATAAATTCATAAAAAATTAAAATAAAGAAATAATATATAAATCATTAAAAAATAAAAAAAGTAAAAAGTAAATAAAGAAATAATAATAAATTCATAAAAAAAGTAAAATAAAGAAATAATATATAATTCATTAAAAAAAGTAAAATAAAGAAATAATATATAAATTCATTAAAAAAATAAAATAAAGAAATAATATATAAATCATTAAAAAAGTAAAATAAAGAAATAATATATAAATTCATTAAAAAAGTAAATAAAGGAATATATATAAATTCAAAAAAAAAATAATATATAAATTCAAAAAGTAAAATAAAGAAATAATATATAATTCATTAAAAAAGTAAAATAAAGAAATAAAGAAATAATATATAAATTCATAAAAAAGTAAAATAAAATAATATATAAATTCATAAAAAAAGAAAAATAAAGAAATAATATATAAATTATAAAAAAAGTAAAATAAATATATATAAATTCATAAAAAAAGAAAAATAAAGAAATAATATATAAATTTATAAAAAAAGTAAATAAAGAAATAATTATAAATTCATAAAAAAAGTAAAATAAAGAAAAATATATAATTCAAAAAGTAAAATAAAGAAATAATATATAAATTCATTAAAAAGTAAAAAAAAGAAATAATATATAAATTCATTAAAAAGTAAATAAAGAAATAATATATAAATTCATTAAAAAGTAAAATAAAGGAATAATATAATTCATTAAAAAAGTAAAATAATATATAAATTCATAAAAAGGTAAAATAAAGAAATAATACATAAATTCATAAAAAAAAGTAAAATAAAGAAATAATATATAAATGCATAAATAGAATACAACTTATTAATGAGCTCATAATTGTTCCAAATTAATATTCAGTAAAAAAACATTAAAAGCAGTTTACTTCACCATTGCAAGCCTTAGTAAAAGATACTGTAGAAATGTTGTACTTAGCTTGCAAACCTCTGCTTTATACCAGAGTTTTTTTAGATTATGTTTTTATACATAAGTAAATTATTAAGTAAACTAAAAAAAAATTAAAACAAAAATATTTTTACAAACTATAACTTGTTCATGCAATAATACTATTCAATTTATGATGGGAGATTCATTGTTTTAATTTTAATTAAAAAAAATAACAAAAAAATAAAGAGAAAAATAACATAATAAAGTAAACTAAGTAAAATATAAAAGAGGAATTAACTTAAAAAAATTTAGTAGGATGCATACTACGACCAAAATAAGTTATAAATTAAAAGAATAAAAAAAATCTAATTTTTTTTCCTATTTTTATTTTAAAGTAAAATAAACTTTTAAGTGAAACTTAAAAAATTAAAATATAAAAGGCAATACAAAAAAAAGTAAAATAAATTAAAATAAGACTTAATAATTAATAACACATTATATCATGTTTCGAGCAAGAGTATAGAATTAGTGTAAATATTACCCTTTATTTTTTTTCCCTGTGAAATTTGTTTAAAAAATAATTAAATTATAAATGGGATATTCCAGAACTTAAGTTTGAGTGTACTTAAGCAATTGTCTTACTTATAAATAAAAAAAATAACAAATACTTATTTTTGGAGCGATAAGACTTATTTTTGTAAACTTATATACTTAAATAAATTAAATAATTAAAAAAGAGTTTAAGAATACTAATCTAAGGGGTGTAATTGAGAATATTCATTGATATTGAATATGACTTTGAAATTATACAAAAGTATAATATCAGCAGTTTAAGTAAAAGTCTATGCCATTTAATACAAGTTTAATATGTATTATAGCTAGAGAGTTCACTCACTAGCTAGAGAGTTCACACACTAGCTAGAGAGTTCACTCACTAGCTAGAGAGTTCACACACTAGCTAGTTCACTGTTAGTTCATAGGTAGTGTCACTAGAGAGAGCTATTAGCTTTAAATTAAAAAGTATCTACTCATGCATGATCCTATTATGAAAGCATATACTTAATGCTATTAAAATTTGAACAAGTTTTACTCACACTCAAGTAATGTTCAGGAATACCAAAATAAATCCTGAGTAAAATAAATAATAAAAATGTATTTTTCATTAAAAAATCTTAATTAGAAATAATATTTAAAAAAATATATATTAAAATACGCATTTTGGTTTGGTATATAACATATCACTTATATCACCGGATTTAATTTTTTTTTTCTTTCAAATTTCGCTGAACAACTATTTAAGAAAAAATATTAAAAATATAAATGCAATAATTAAGCAAGTAAAACTAATTTTTTAAGGTACTAACAACTTTGAATAACTGTTAAACAAATTTATAAGAAGAAATAGAAGAATAAAAACTGTTTCTACCTATTGTAAATGATTTGAAATTTAAATAATCTATTGAATTAGCTTGGACCCAAGCCAAAATCTTAATTATTTGTAGATTAAATAGTTCATCTTTCCATAAATTATTTATTATAATAAAACTAAGTCAGCTTTTAACCTGAATGGTCATCATCAGTGCCTAAAACCCAATAAAATAAAAGGAAAAAAATAAATCGAAAAACTAAAAAAAATACTATAAAAAATAAATTAATTTTTTATAAAAATAATTATAATTTATATTATAAAACATATTTTTTTTATTTAATATTTATTCTTTTTAGATTCTGATTTCTTTTTATTCTTTTATTTTATTGGGTTTTAGGCACTGATGATGACCATTAAGATTGAAAGCTGACTTTGTTTTATAATAATAAATCATCTGTAGACAGACGAAACTCTATTTACTTTTCATATAACTAAGTTTTAGGTTTTGGTTCAAACTGATCTGATAGTGACCTCTTAAAGCGCAGTGGAGTAATACTCAATATACAAAAAAACCAACACGTCTCTCCACAAAAGAATTTATTAACTAAAAGTTTTTTAGGCACTGTTGATGGCATTATTGCCAAAAGCCAGCTCTGCTTTTAGTTAATATATTCTTTTGTGGAGAGACGTGTTGGTTTTTTGTATATTGGTCCAATAGATAATGTAAATTTTGAATAATTAGCAGATGGTATAAGGTAATTATTTGTCAAACCTCACCGAAATTTATTTTTATCATTGAAAAACTTTAAAAAAAAAAATAAATAAAAAAATAGCAACATAATACATTTGTTTTCAAAAACATTAATACAACATAAAAAAAAAATAAAACGCCAATAAAAAATTTCAGCTCTAAGCACTAATATTTTTAAGCGTCCGTTCTTCTTAAAAACTAAATTTAGGAAATATTCATTAAAAATAATTAAAATTAAAATAAGAAAAAATAAATACAAAATAAAAGAAGGACTTAAAAACTAAAAATAAAAATAAAGCTAAAATTTAATACGAATTTGTCCTTATTTTAGTCTAATCATTTTTTTTATTCTTAATACTCTAAAAAAATAATTTCTTAAAAAATGAAATACTGATTTTGCTTATATTTTTTTTTGTCATTTAATAAAAAAAAATATTTAAAGTAAAATATTGAATTATTTCAAATTTTTGGGTGTTCTTTTTTTAAAAAATACAAATATTATTTGTTTCTCTTGTAATTTTGATTTGAAATTGAAGTTTGTTGTTAAATGAAAAAAATGGACTTCCAATCATGTCTGGAAAAATATTTAAGGAAAATTATACATGTAAACTTGTGACAACAATAATTTTTTTCAGCAACAAGTGATTATTACAGTCAACAGGGATTATCTAGATTGCTCTAAACGATTAAGCCTATCTAACTGTATACATATCTATCTGTTATTAGCTAAATCTAACCATATCACCGATAAATATTAAGGTCTTCCGGTAATTAAATAAAAAAGTGGGAAATAAATGGTCTTCCAGATCAGACGTTGAAGACTGACTCATCTGTCTTCAACATATACATAACATAAGACCATCATCAGTGTTATCTGTGCAATAAAGAAGAGAGTGATACGTTAGTCTTATAGATCAGGTGTTCAAGACAGATGAGTCCGTCTTCAACACCTGATCTGTAAGACTCAACTATCACACTCTTCTTTATTTCACAGCTAACACTGATGATGGTCTTTTGTTATGCTGAAAGTGGTTTTTAATATATATATATATATATATATATATATATATATATATATATATATTATTATATATATATTCTTTCTTTAGAGAGTTGCTTTATTATTCTATGTAGCTTATTAATATCACCTATAGTTAAAAACACAATAACAAATCAACAAAGTTTAACTTATAAGAGGCAGAATAACATAAAATAGTCATCATACTTAACGAGATAGAAATAAAACTGAATCTAATTAAAATAACATAAAACTGAAATTGATATGGGGTTTTTTTTTAATAAGACATTAAACAATCAAATTATTTCCCTTTTGTTTACACTCTAATGCAAGGAAAGATTGGATAAAAAAAACAAAGGACTGTGATTGGCTTAATTTTTAATTGAGACATCAACCAATCAAAGACATTATTCGATGAAATTTTGAATAGTAAACAAAACATAACACTGTGATTGGCTCTTTTCGATGTATTTTTAACCAATCGCTGTGTGTGTTTACACAAGACAGGTATGTTTTTTATTTTTACCCGATGAATTATGAAATTATTCTTTTTACGTTAACCAATCTCTGTACTTGTAACCTTTGTTTTGAATAATTTAACCTTGAAAAAATTCAAAGAGAAAGAGTTTTAAAATCACAATCTCTTAAAATATTACGATAAACCAATAACCTTCTTTAATTGATTTTCATCAAGTCGTCAATTGATTAAAACCAAAAAATCAACTAAAATAAAGAAAAAGTATATTAACAAAAAGAATTACCATAATGCTTATTATTTATAAATTTGATAATTATAAACAATAAAATGCCCTAAACAAATATTACAAACTAATAATTAAAAATAAAAAAATACTAAATTAATAATTAAAAAGAAGGATGAGATGATATCGTTGTCAAAGTATTCTGACGTTCCCAGAGATGTGTAGTAGGATTTGTTCGGAGAGATTTTTTCGTTAGAAGTTTGAATTTCTTAGCGAAGAGAGGAACTTTGAATGTTGGACTTTGAGAAGGAGACTCTGAGGTGGTTTTGTTCGCTTAATTGATGATTGTGCATTTTCTAAAAAGAAATTTAACATAAGAATAATTATAAAACATTTGTAATAAAAAAAAAGAACAAGAAACTTAGAATAATACTATATATAGAAGGAGCACAGGGCCGTAAACACAATGTAATTCTACTGATAACACGACAGCCGGTTGACTGGTGCAACTAAGTAATGCTGCCAACCTGACAAAAAAAACAATATTTTAAATATTTGTCATAAATATCTATTAATGAAGAAAGATCGTAATAACCAATATAAAAACTTAAAACAGCTGCTGAGTATTTAATAAAACTGGTCTTAGATGGCAAAAGGGTGGCAGAATACAAGAATCTACATTTAGTTGAGGAGGACTACTTTTTATATATATAATTTTAATAAATACGTTAAACTACAATTTAAAATGCTTTAAATATTGTAATGCACCGATATTTATATTAGTATTTTATGAATAATCAATTATTAATTAATAATAGAACATATAATTCAGCAACCGGAAGTATTGCCAACTTTTTTTTTTAGAAAATTGTATATTGTTAGGGTGGTAGCATTACTTAGTTGCACCAGTGAACCGGCTTTCGTGTTATCAGTAGTGTTCCTTCTATATATAGTATTATTCTAAGACAAGAAATAATGGTATGAAGATTTAGGTCTTCCGGTCGTGACCGCATCAATGTAAATGAAGAATCTGACAGTGGATTCGCTTCCACTGTGGGAGGCATCTTCAGGGATGTAGGACATCATGGAATGCTCTACAAAACTGTTCAGTTTTGTAGAGCATTGTGTTTCTATCCATTTGGTCAAAAACTTAAATGTTTTTTTTATTTATTATGACCAAAAGCTCATAACTCCTTTCAGTTTTTTATGCATATGGTCAATAAACACTATTTGTTATCATTAAAAGACAGAAAATTAATAAAAAAAAAATAAAATAAAATAAAATAAAATTAATATACTCAATACTCACAATAAGAGCTGATACGGCTTCTTCGATATTCTCGAGTTCAAGTAAAGCCATTTTTCTGTCTTTCCTGTATGAGAGAAAAAAAACAATTAAAAATTATTACAATAATCAATTAAAGAAATAAATCAGTGTTACCAATTTTACATTTAGTACGTTCACACACTTTCAAACACTTAAGTAGCATAACTACCACTATTTCGAATAATAAAAAGTTAAAAAGAGCTAAGTTAAGAGCTTGCTTAACGTCTTAATAAAAAAAATGTAAGCCAATCACAGTCTTAAATTACTAGATAAAAGTAGGCTTTAGTTTTATTCGTTACACAATTTATTTTGTTTTAATTATTCAGCCAACATTGTGGCCATCTTCAGAACAATAACTAACTTTACATAAAACTATCACAGACTACTTAAAAACATTAAAAAGTACATAATAGTAATTTATGCAACAAGGGATGAAAGTAAGTTTTACAGCTCAAGTTAAAGTTTCGTCCTAAGGCAGCGCCGAAGGAGGAAACTTCATTAGCTCACGAGGCCGGTAGGCCGAGGGAGATAAACTAGTTAGCTCCCGAGGCTTGGCGAGGTAATTAACTAACATTTTGGCTCCCGAGGCTTGACGAGGGAGATAATACGAGAGCTGAGAACTTTCATCCCTTGTTGCATATTAAATTTTATCTACGACTAGAGAACTAATACTAACAACTATTAATACATTCTTCAGCTCCTTAATTGTTATTGTGTTAGTTTAGTTTATTCTTACCATGTCAATTACTCTGATGAAGAGAGAATAAAGCCACTATCTTCACATTATTTTATTATAAGCTGTCAATAGAATGATGTTTAATACTATATTTGTAATTTAAACATTAGCATGTGTATATTGTATATTTTACCCGTAGTACCAACATAACACCGAAAAAAATCCTAAAAATTTCTTAAAATTCCTAAAAATTTTACTAAAAAATTCTGTCAAGTTGGCAACACTTTCACTTTTCCTCCCTAGGGAGTAAAATTACATTTACAGTGTGAGATAACAAGACTGTAAGTAGAACTTACAATACAAGGAGTAGATATAAAAGGTTTTTTTACCTATTTGAACCTTTTTTATGTACTTTTTAAAGTTTTTAAGTAGTCTGTGATAGTTTTATGAAAAGTTAGTTATTGTTCTGAAGATGGCCACAATGATGGCTGAATAATTAAAACAAAATAAATTTTGTAACATATAGAATTAAAGCCTACTTTTATCGAGTAATTTAAGATGGAATTCTATAAACTAAGAAGTCCAACTAACGAAATACCCCATCACAGTCCTTTGTTTACCATACAAACTTTAAAAGGAGCATAGGAGAGCAAAATACAATGGAATTCCAATTATAAAACACATTTCATAATAACAATTCCAAATTCATAACACGAAAACTGGTTAACAGGTGGACATAGGTAGGGGTGCCATCATAATGACATTTTTTTCTTTTTTTATGTTGCTATCCTGACATTTGTGTACCCACAACGAAGTAGTGGACAAAGTAATCAATTCATAAAGAAAACAGAATGCTTACGGGAAGAATTTGAATCCTTTAACGTTAAATCCTGCGTTGGTGAAAGCTTGTGTTAAATCTTCTTCATTAACAGTGGGCCTGCAACGTATTAACACCAATATAAATTAAATTCAATGATTTATAATTATTATAATTTATTATAAAGATTAAACATGATAAAGAATAAATAACACTTAATTTAAATAACACCACAATATGTACTTATTTATTTATTTATTTATTATAAGCTTGTGGTTGCCTTACATTCAAAGGCCTCACAATAGTCAATTCATGAATACAAATTAAAACGTAAAAAAATACAATAAATAAAAATTATGTAAGATATTATTAAGTTAAAAAGGTACCAGTTTACAATTTTTCAGGATAAACTATACTGTCATTTAAAAAGTCATTGACACAGGAATATGCTTTATCAATTAGTATTTCTTTAATAACCTTTTTAAAGGAATCCATAGGAAGATCTACAATACTAGTAGGCAGCTTATTAAAACATTTGATTCCATTCACCATCGGATATTGACTTGACTTAAGTCTGGAGAATGGCAAATTTATATTTGTATAAAATCTAGTGGAATAACCATGATTTTTATTATTATCTAATTCATGGTGTCTATTTTTAATGTATACTAAAACTGAAAAAATGTATGCTGAATAAAGTGTTAGAATCTTATTTTCTTTGAAAAGTTTGGCACAATGCGCATCATATTTAGACTTTGTAATAATTCTAATGGCTTTTTTTTTGCAATAGAAAAACATTGTGTGTACATAAAAAGTAGAAAACTGACCAGTTTCAACTATAAATTAGTCATCGTCAGAGTACATTTATAAACTGTTTATAATTGTAAATGACTAATTTATAGTTGAAACCGGTCAGTTTTCAACTTTTTATGTGCCTATTGTCGTTTGACAATAAAATATTTTTTTAAACTCGAGTAAATGAATGAATGACTTTTATTTATTCTAAAAAATTACAAATTTTCAGTGGGTTAATTTCAGTTTCAAGTTTACTCCATGGCAAGAGCCGTCTGGAGGAGAGTTGCTGACAGTTACAATTTGATAGAAAATAAATTACAGTCGGACCTCTATATAACGAACTTAAAGGTTCAAGTGAAAAAATTCGTTATATAGAAATTTCGTTGTATAGAAATTAAAAAAAAAAATAACTCTGTACTATTTTATGATATTTTAATGGATATATAAGATGAATAATAACCTCGCAGTTATGTTGATATAGAACTAGGAGCAATTTTATACTTCAGAGACAAGTCTTTGTTTCCATCGTCAGAATCTTTTAATAAATTGATTTTTTCAGAAAGGGACAGCGATTTCCGTTTTGACGTTTTAATAAACTCGATTTACAAACAAATAAAAAGTTTTACAAACGAACTGGTCAGACCGAATACCAAATTAAAACTGAAAGATTTTTAGTTCTATGCTGTGTTAATCCTAATTTCATAGAAAATTGTAAAGAAAGAGTTCGCAAAATTAAATAAGGCAGGGCGAGAATCAATAAATGATTGTTCTGGGAAATTACAGAAAAACAGAAGTGCCGTTTTGGTCAATTCCTTGAAAGTTTGCGGGTCTTGTCTTTATCTTTATTTCTAGAAATTTTGTTCGTTATATAGAAATTTTTTTCGTTAAATAGAAACACTTTTAAACACAAAATTCAAGGGAACGTAAAAAAATTTGTTACATAGAGACTTTCGTTGTATAGAAGTTCGTTATATGGAGGTCCGACTGTATAAATAAAATATAAAAATAAATTTAATGTTTTTGTTAACTTCTTAGTTTTATTGCTTTTTTGCTAAAAGCACCTTTGATCTATGTTGTCAAGATATTTTTGTGTAGTTTGCCAGAGCAGTTAGCCCTACTTTCGTATTTTGATTTATAATATTTATAAATTGATTTTTATTTAAACATTCATTATTAAAATATTTAAATCTAAATAGTGCCAACTCAGGGCATTCTGCCATAAAATGCAGGTTATCTTCTACCTTACCTTGGTCACAGAGATCACAGACATAGCTTATTGCTTCCTTATTAAGATTATAGCTAAGCGTCAAGAGACACCCCCTAGCTTTAACTATCCAACTACAATCTTGTCTACTGTATATGTGGTTTAGATACCTTGGAATTGGTTTCTCATCTAATAGTCGATGGTCGTAAATATGTATTTTGGCTTGTTTGGCCAGATTTATAGCATCTTGCCTAGCTTCCACTTGAACCCTAGCTAACATTTCATTTAGTTCTACTTGAAGTTCCTTCACTTCAAGTGATGCCAAATTTGTTTGCATGCAGTATTTAGTTTTTAAATTATCCCATGCTTTACCCCAGTATATATTTTTTTATAATACCTCCTTTGCCAAAATTTTAGACAGTCTGTTATCAGGCATAGATAGAGCTTTTAGTACGTAGTTAAAGTGTAGTTTCAGGTTGTTAGTGAAAGCTGGTGCCAGTCCAGTTTCTAAGGAGACAACATAGTTAAACTGTTTTATAAACTGTTCAGAGTGAGTTTATAAATGCACTCTGACGATGACTATAGTTGAAACTGGTCAGTTTTCTTTTTTTATGTACCTATTGTGGTTTGACAATAAAATATTTTTTAAACTCAAGTGTTATTCATTCTTAATCAAGTTTAATATATACCACAAAACCTCTGTCAAAACAACTAATGAATTATAAAGATTATAAATTTAAGATAAGCTCGTCTTCAGAATAGACAATTGGCCAAAAATTATACTGCAATGAGCCTTCGGAACAGCTTCGCTCATCCTCAGATAGTAAATACATCCGTTTCATTCCAGAGGCTCTGACCACGCTTGATGCAGCTTAACTTTTATGATCCAACAAAAATCATGGATATACTTTTCGTATTAAAAAAAACTTAGTATACTTATTTATTATGTAAAGTTATACATTTGTACGAAAAATTATTGCTCCTAACAACTTCTTTTGACCTAAAACGGATTTTGAGCCAATAAAATTGATTTTTTGTTCGGATCCCCCTTATAAATTTTGGGGTGCTGCCCCCCCACCACCCCAAAAAAATTGTTCTAAACAACTCCTTTTGACCTGAAACGAATTTTGAGCTGGTAAATTTTTTTTTTTGTTCGGGTCCCCTTTATAAATTTTGGGAGTACTGCCTCCAAAAAAAAAAAAAAATATCAAAAATTTTTTTTGCCCCAAACAACTTCTTTTGACCTGAAATGGATTTTGAGCCAATAAAATTTAAAATTTTTTTGGTCAGCTCCCCCTTATAAATTTTTGGGATGCTGCCCCCGAAAAAATTAATTTAATCAAACCCTTTAGTTAGCTAACTTAAGGGTTTGATTAAAGCCTTTGCTTTTCTTATCACCGGCACCGATGATGATCAAGAGATCAAAAGCCGGCTCTGTTTATAATAATAAACGATTTGTGAAGAGACTTTGGTGTTTTATTCAGCTAAATACTACCTCCACTGCTCAGTTTTATTGCCATAAAAAAACTAGAGTTGAATTGATTGGACTTACGGAATATTAGAGAGATGTAATGTGGCACTGGGTGGATAAATATTCTGATAGTTTTTGGACCCTGGCTTCTTAAATCTGTGTAAATTGGATGAAGTATAGTCTTTGGTCAGTCCTGCATCCGGTTGACCTTCCTTTGGCATCTGTACAGTCTGGTGCTTACTGGGCATGACTCTCATTTGTTTACCATACAATTTCAACTTATCCAGGTGAAGTATTGCTGCAAACAACAATAATAAACAATTAAAACACTATTATAATATAACACACGGCTAAAGTCAATTGACAGCCCGCCAAAATCTGAATGCTTTCAACCCTCTTTATTTAACAAAAAAAATCCCTTCTTTCAAGTAACAAAAAAAATCCCTACTCTGGCAACACTGTAAGTCAGGTTATGTTTTGAATTTTATTATTTATTTTTATTTGATATCGTATTTTTTTATTTTAAAAATTATTTATTTTAAGTAGGAACATTGTGTATTTTATAAATTTATCAACTAAGTGTTGCTTTAAATTTGTTCGGTAAGTATGAATTAAGTGGAGTTAAAGTTGTTAATAACGTAAATCCTTTAATATAGATATAGTTAATATAATATTGTAATACTGCATAAATAAAGGAATTTCTATAGGACTGAAGTCTTCATTAATTAACCTAGAATTTAATTCTTATCAGTCCAATAACTATTTTGTTAAAGGAATTTGTTTAAAAAAAACAATGGATCATAATAGACCCTGCGCTGTACTCAAATAGCAAGAAATGTTTGAAGAATACGTCAATATCCATGCCTCAAATATAGGCACTCAGATCATATTACAACTCTGCAATAATTGGATGAATTGAACAGATTGGAATGAAACGAAACCAACTCAAACAGATCAATATGCACAATGAGGGAAATAAAAGCGACGCGAGGTTACAAATATTTACAACCAGGGTTGCCTTTTTATGATTTTATTTACGAAAATGGTATTTTTTTGTACAGAGACTGGCATGAGGAGGAGGGGGAAGAAGCGTGGTCGGTCTGAACCAATAGAATTCTTTCCCTCACAGATTTTTGGTGCGCTGTCAATTGATTTTAGCAGTGTGTCGTATTATAGTCCATGAAGTCTATTAGTAATCAGTCTATTAGTCATTCATGAGTCTATCATCTAGTCCAGTGGTTCCCAACCAGGGGTCCTGGGACCCCTGGGGTCCCAAATGAGTTTTTAGGAGGTCCGGGAGCAATTTTACAAACTATATTGTAAAAGTAAAAAAAATAGATTTTTCTTTCTTATTGTGTGAAACTTCAATAAATAATTAAATTATTAATTATATATGAATTATTTATATACTGATTAGAGTTAGAATTTTTATTTAATACTATCCGTTCCCTATAAGTATAAGTATAAATTAGATTTAAAATTGAAGAAATAGTAAATGTTTGTTTAATAAACGTTAGTATTCTTTAATCGTCTTTTGATATTACCTTGCCTTATATATGATAATAATAAAAATTTAATATATATATTATATATATATATATATATATATATATATATATATATATATATATATATATATATATATATATATATATATATATATATATATATAATATATATATATATATATTATATATATATAGCAAGGGGTCGGAAGTAGTTCAAAATATTTTAGGGTCCCAAGTATAAAAAAGGTTGGGAACCACTGATCTAGTCTATCATCAGTCCATCAGTCTATTAGTCTAGAAGTCATGAGTCTATTAGTACATGAAAAAATGCAACTAATTGGGTACTACTTCAAACCAATTTTTAAAAACTTATGAAATTTTGTCTTCATATTAATTTGTTACTGCTTTTATGTTAAAGTCGATTACTATGTTAGATTTTTAAATGAATCAGGATTGTGTGTTTTGTAAGGTCATCAGGGGGGAAGGGGGTTGTGTTTTAATATGGTTATCCTGTGAAGTCACCCAAGTACATGTGGGTATTTTTTCTTTTCGAAGTTGGACGCCTACTGCTTTTATTAAAACAGCTGTTTTTCAGGTAGAAAGAATAACGTTGTGAGGAGTATAGTACAGGAGTTAACCAATTCGGTGCATATATTACTCTAGTTAAGGGTTAGGGATCTTTTTGCAAGTACCTGACATCACACAGGCCACCATTTTAACATTCTTTTGAAATAAATAAATAATAAATGAATAAACCTTTATTATTTCATTATGAAGTATATAGCATAAAAACAATTAAAAAAGAAATAAAAAACAAGAAATTTGTCATTAAATAACATTATAAAACGTATTACTAAAAACAAAGAGAACCAACAAACACTGAAAAACACACTTATATCACAATTATTATTTTAAATTCCTTTGACTAGGTATTCCTTAATACTATAAAATACATTAGTGGTAAGTTTTTCTTTAACAAGTTTTTTAAAATCACTTAATTCGAATTCTTTAGTATGATTATCAAGTCTAATAAATAATTTTATTCCTAAATTTGAATGACCAGTCTCGGATTTACGTAATCTATGTTGTTCTATAGTTAAATTATTACTATTAACATGCTTAATATTATACTTATAACTAGGTTTCCTAAAGCTATTAATGTTAGATTTAATATAAATTAAAGAAGTAAAATAAATAAATTTATCACAGTCATAACACCTAATTGTTTGAATGCAGGTTTACAAGTTTTCCTGTTGTTCATATTCATAATTATTCTTAATATTTTCTTTTGTATTAATAATATGCTCTCGGTGTTAACATGCCCCCAGAGAAGTATGCCATAACATATCCTACTCTCCACAAATGCTCTGTACACCGTAACCAGCGTGTCTACAGGTAAGTATTCATTCAATTTTCTAAATATAAAGACATTCTTTGATAGTTTTTTCTCTATACTAGTTATAGACCAAGAGCCCAGGGGTGTTTTGTTAATAAAAAGTGTAATGGCTGGAACGGTCTCAATTTTCCTAAATATCTTCCTGAACAAGGATCTGCAATTCTGCGACTCGTATCGGATGGGTGTCCCAGGCAGAACGCACTTACACGTCAAATTTACCACACGAAGTTAATAATAAGTGTAATAGCTGGAAACGGGTTTAATTTTTCGTAAATACCTTCCTGAACAAGGATCTGCAATTCTGCCGACTCGTATCGGATGGGTGTCCCAGGCAGAACCTTTGACCCTAAAGTGCGTTCTGCCAGGGACACCCATCCGATACGAGTCGGCAGAATTGCAGATCCTTGTTCAGGAAGATATTTACGAAAAATTGAGACCGGTTCCAGCCATTACACTTTTTATTAACAAAACACCCCTGGGCTCTTGTACTATTATATTATCCTTCCATGTAAATGACACGATTAAAACCCTAGAGCCCTTCGGACAGCAAGTACTTGCTTGTTTGGACAGCAAGTACACATGCTAATTGTGACACCACAAAGATGCCTTAAAGAATTTGGTTGCAAAGCAGCCACAATGAGTAATGCCATAAAGCAGCAAGTGACGAGTATACTGACCTCAAGTGTACTCACCAGGACCCGAAAGCCCCTTTTTGGTCAAAAGAGCCCAAGCGAGATCTCGACCCCTCACTCCTTCCACTAAACCTACCGCACAAGTGTAACTTAACGTTTAAAATTTGCAAACTCACCCAGATTAGCCTGATGTGGCTCTGCCATCTGAATCAAAGCACTGTCTTTCTTGTTGTACAGAATCTTCACACGCTGCACATCCCCATATACACCTGTAAGAATTCATTACAATTCAATCAAATTAATAAACTACCATATAGTGCTAATTCCATACCTGCCTCCGTAGCCGCGGTCTTATAGTACTGGACTTCGGCACCAGAGGTCTGGGTTCACAGCCCGGGCTATGCTCTCAAATTTATGAATATAATTTGTTGAATAAAGATTTTGCCAACTATAGCTTTACTTTGAGCATAGTAGATGTGACCCACCCGAGTAGCTCCGCAGGGCGAATACCCTGAAGGGCCGAAAGGCCTAAAATGGGCATTATTCTATTATAGTGCTAATTAATAATAATAAAGTTATTTATTATTATTAATTAATTATTATTATTAATTAATAATAATTAAAATAATGTATGTTTAGAGCCTTATGAATGGGACCAGAGTCAGCTCTCTTCATTGTCTGCTGTTCTGTTTTGGCTTCACAATGACCTGTATAGGTTGACTGTTGCTATGACTTGATATTTCTTTCCTTATGTATGGCCCAGGTTCAATCCTGGGACCAGAGCCACCCTCTTCATTGTCTCTGTTTGGCTTCACAATGACTGTATAGGTGACTGTTGCTATGACTTGATATTCTTTCCTTATGGATGGTCCAGGTCTCAATCCTGGGACCAGAGCCAGCTCTCTCATTGTGCTGTTCTGTTTTTGCTTCACAAAGACCTGTATAGGTTGACTGTTGCTATCTTGATATTTCTTTCCTTATATTCTCTTAATCCTGGGTTATGAGATGGATTCACAATGACCAGGTCATGTCGCTCTCTCAAGAGCAGCTCTCTTCATTGTCTGCTGTTCTGTTTTGGCTTCACAATGATCTGTATAGGTTGACTGTTGCTATGTCTGATATTTCTTTCCTTATGGATGGTTCAGGTCTCAATCCTGGGACCAGAGGTTGACTGTTGGTATGCTTGATAGTTATAAGTTGGCATGGCCAGTAAAAACATGAAAACAACTTTCACTCTAGTGATTCCAATCCCTTAAAAGATTGGCCTTAATGCTAACATATGGAAATCACTGGGGGGCCAAAATCATTTCTTTAAAAAATCGAATTACACAAAAAGACTTACTAACAAAAATAAATGCAATCGAAACAACTCATGCCAAAATCAACAACAAACCATTATATAATTAACTCACAAATTTAAAAATCATAAAATATAAATATATAATTAAAAATGTATAAAAAGAATTTAAGTTGGACAATTTCAGAAACAAATAATTGGATAGTCAAATACAAAAAATTTAAAAGGAAGCCCTCCTTTCAACTTCCAGAGCCTTCTTTTAAAATTTCCTTTTGGCTCAAACTATAAAAATAATAATAAAGCAAATATATATCATTTGATACTACCGAGTTTTGCAAAACATGAATAGTCGACACAATAATTCTCTCTCGCACAATTATATTGTGTCAAAGCGAATATACATGTAATTTTTTGGAACTACAATTAAATTGGGTCTAGTATACGGAGATATCAATTTTTTATGCAACTTGGGGAGTAAAACGTCATTATGCCCTAGGTTTTACTACAAACGTTAACAGATATGAATTCCTCTACTTTGCCACGGAATTTAAACAAATCGAGTCCCTTAGGTTCCGCCTCCAGAACCAACTTAATTAATAATATATTAATTATTATATTAATAATAATTAATATAATTGGCTCCCATTGGCTTTAGTGGAATAAAGCCATTCTTTACTCCAATTATGCATTAATAACATTCAAAACAGTAGAGTTAGAGGAGTTCATCGTATGATGATAAATAATAGAGTCTCTCCACTTAATTACTTTATTAAAAAACAAAGCCGGCTTTCAGTCCCAAAAAGGTCATCATCAGTGCCGGTGAGATGAAGGAAAGGAAATAGAAGATTATTTATAAGATCTTTTCATTGTTGAGACTGAATACAGACTCAACAATGAGTCTGTTGTTAAGTCTGTATTCAGTCTCAACAATGAAAAGATCTTATAAATAATCTTCTATTTCCTTTGCTTCATCTCACCGGCACTGATGATGACCTTTTTGGGACTGAAAGCCGGCTTTGCTTTTTAATAAAGTAATTAAGTGGAGAGACTCTTTTATTTATCACCATCATCATTAATAATAATTCTTTTAAGTAATTTTTGAACTGATTACTACAATAAATAAAAATAATTAACTCTACTAGAGTGAAAGACAATATGATAACAGAAAAAATTAAATTCCATAAAATAATATAAGCACGTTAAAAAATCGGGTACGGGGTACCTCGGTACTTTTCCTCATCACATCGGACTCGCTTTGCTCGTCCTCAGAATGTACAAGTCTTTAAATTTATATTGCAACATGTCTAAAAACTTGCTTCGCTCGTCCTCAGATAGTAAATGCATCTGTACCATTCTCAGCAGTCACCTATACAGCACTGACCACGCTCAATGCTGCTTAAGTTATCCGATCCAACAGAAATCATGGATATACTTGTCGTATTGAAACGAAACTTTGTGTACTTATTTATTATGTAAAGTAATAAATTTAGACGAAATTTCAAGTCAATTGAACCATTTTCTGATTATTTACAATTTTTAAAAAAACGTACACAAGTCATTCGATAAAAATTGAACTAATGCTGATAATGAGATGAAACTTAGCACATATGTTAGTCTTATACTTGGCTACATGCGTGCCAAATTTCAATCAGATCACATAAATTTTCCGAGTTTTATGATTTTTCAAAATTTTCGCTAGAGATTTGAATGAAATTTCGGAAATTATTTTCCGAATAGCACAACTACAGCGGTAGACTGACTTTTGTACAAAAATTTCAACTCTCTAGCATAAATACACTGGGTATGATAACTGACACACACATATAGACAGACAACTTTGCAAAAACCACTCAGGGGGCCTTAAAAACGTTTGAAACGGATAATTCCGGTGATTTCCGGTAATTTTTTTGCAAACACAATACTTTTCCTATATACCTACGGTATAAATGAGGAAAAGCAAAAAGAACGTAGATTAAACAATTTAAAGTAAATTAAAACGTAAATTCTACGTTATATCATGTAAAGCAAGTAATTAGAAAAGAATATAATAAAAGAAATAATAACAATAATTAGATAAAGAACGTATATTAAAAATTTAAAAAAGAATCAAGTAAACTATCAAAAATACATTTTTAAAAACATAAGCTTAAAGAATATTTATAAAAAAAGAATTTAAATGAAAAATTAGAGAGAAAAATAAAAGAATAAAAATAAATTAGAAGAATGTGAATGAAAAATTAAAAAACATGTAACGAATATGTATAATATTAGCTAGTAGGACATAGTATGAGAAAATGTTGAACATAAAAACAAAGAAGAACATGGAACAAAAATATGAAAAAATGTAAATCAAAATAAAACATAAAAGAGAATAACAATAAGTATATCAAACATAGATATAAAAAAATGTAATAATTATTGAAACATTAGTTTAAAGAATGTAGATTAAAAAAAATTTAGAACATGGAAAAAATGTATATCAAAATAAAACATAAAAAAAGAATAAAAATTAGTACATCAAACGTAAATATAAAAAAATGAAATTTATGATTGAAACATTAGTTTTTAATTTCCATGTTCTACATTGTTTTAATCTACGTTCTTTAAAACATAGATTAAAAAATGTAGAACATAGAACAAACATATGAAAAAATGTAAATCAAAATAAAACAAAAAAAGAATAAAAATTAGTATATCAAACGTAAATATAAAAAAATGAAAGAAATTATTAAAACATTAGTTTTTATTTCCATGTTCTACATTTTTTTATTCTACGTTATTTAGAACATAGATTAAAAAAATGTAGAACATAAAACAAAAATATGAAGAAATGTCGATCAAAATAAAACAGAATAAAAAGGATAAAAAAAATTAGTATGTCTAATGTAGATTAAAAAAACATGAAATAAATTATTAAAACATTAGCTTAAAGAACATAGATTTAAAAAAAATTTAGAACATGGAATAATAAAAAAAAAACATGAAAAAAATAAAAATAACCTACCGAACAGAGTGAAGAGAGCATCTGGTGAAATGACCTTTAGATAGGTAAAGGTGGTTATTTGAGGAAGAATAGGAAAAATAAGTTTCCACAGTAAGATATATTCCACAGGTGGTTGAAGGGTTAGATTAGTGTTGATTGTGTTGATGTCAAGTATGATAGGAAGAACGACAAGAAGAAGAAGAAACATAAAAAAATAAAAAAAGGAATAAATTACACAAGAGAAAAAATAAAAATTGAGATTATTATTTTTTTTTAAATAAGGAAATTTTATATATTTATTTATATTAATTTTTTCAATACATTATATATCTTACATTTTAAATTATCATTTTATCAATTCAAATTATATATACTAAATAGAGAAACAAAATTTGAGTGAAGAAACACTCACATTGCTTTCTGTGTATTTTAAAATGTATTTTTTTACGTTTTAATGTATGTATTCTTTTGATACTTAAATTTCCTTATTTCATAACTAATATATGCAAATCCAAGAAACAAAAAAGGTAAGCTGTACACACTGGTGAATAAAATTAATTTAACAGATTATACGGCCAAATAAGGTTATGCCATGATCAAAGAATATGTAGATAAATAAAGATGGTCCTGGGATTTATTATGTTGGACAAAAAATTATTAGTTCCGTAGCTAGTTAACAGGAGCGCTAGTGTATAATTTAGTAGTTTCACCATGCCACTACTAGAATGCGCTACTGTCGTTTTATAGAAAACTACTCTTGGCACTTGACTGATTTATCTTGAAGTAGTGATATTGCTATCAAATCTTAAGATTTTCTGCAGTTTCTAAACAGTCAATATTACGGTGTATACTTGAGTATGACTTTTCAAAAGTACCAAAAGTCGTGAAAAAATGACAATATTTTGGGCAGTAATTACCAAACTCACAATGGTTAATTTAAACTAGCATGAGTCAATTTACAGGTAGAGATAATTTTTGAAAGTCTAGGACCATTTTTACCATATTTTAAGTGATTTATTGTTGTTAGTGCATCTGAAATGTACCAGCCTGTGTTAAATTAATTTTTTTCTTAAAAAAGACAATTTTCTAAAAAACTTTTAAAAAAAAACAAAAAATTCAAACACCACAAATTGATAAAAATATATCGGGGTTAGTGTAATTAACAATACATTTTCTCAAAACAAGTTAATTTAAACTTTAAAAAGAAAAAAATTTATTACTATTATTGGTGGATGAAAAACTGAACAAAAAACTATGTGTACTAAAAGTATACTACGTTGGCTCTTGTTTTATGCCGTAAAAAAACTAAACATGGAGGACAATGTTGTTGAGTGTTTATCCATAATGTATTGAACAACAATAGACACCAAATTTTAACTAATTAAAAGTCTATTACAATGAATGTTAAAGATAATTTAACACTTAATTATTAAAATGCAACCTTTAAGACTTTGTAAATGAAGATTAAATAACAAGGAAAACAATTATTTATTAATTTAATGGGTAACATATAAACCAAGTTTAAAAACTGCACTTAAGGATTAAATTAATATTTTTGTTGGGCTTGTCCTCCAGCAATTGTTGCCAACATGTTGTGTTCTTGCACCCTATTCAAAGAGAATTCTTTATTTGTTTACGTCTTTAAATAAAGACGACAGACATTACACTCAGCACAAACAAAGCTAAGAACAAAGTTTTCTTCTTTTTTTTTGTTCATCAAACTTGACAGAGAAAATGTAAATGGTCAAAAAGGGAAAAATACAAAACTTTAAGAAAAAGCACACATTTCAATAAGATATAAAAAAAGGATAATTAAAGAGCTTTGTACAAGGGGGGGGGGACTAATAATCAGTGTTACCGATAAAATAAACAGTTAAGCCAAAAAAAAAAAAAAATTAAAATATAACAAATAAATCATAGGTTCAAACAATGAATACAGAAACTAAAGATATTGCATGCTGAGTTCACTATTTGATCAACAGATTACAGCACGACTGTTAAATTATTTTAGTAATATATTATATATAATATATATATATATATAATATATATATATATATATATATATATATATATATATATATATATGTATATATATATTTGTGAGTATGTTCTAAAAACAGATCTTATCAGGATTCAAAGTATGAGCGCTAGAGGAGTTCATCATGATGAAAATAATAAAATAAGTCCCTCCACTGATGTATTATTTATTTAAAATAAACCATAACCGGCTTTCAACCAACTAAAGGTCATCATCAGTGCGGTGAGATATAAGGAAGCTAGGTTTTGAGTCTTTTCTTACTGTTGACTGGTATAAGAGTCTTATACCAGTCAACAATAAGAAAAGACTCAAAACCTAGCTTCCTTATATCTCACCGGCACTGATAATGACCTTTAGTTGGTTGAAAGCCGGTTATACTTTATTTTAAATAAATAATACATCAGTGGAGGGACTTATTTATTATTCTGATCAGATCTTATAATTTATTAGTCTCTATTCAATTCTAGTGGAAGTTATTTTGAACTATATTTCAGTAGTAGGCAATATCTTTAGTATCAAGTACAGGACTTGTTGGAACTATTTCCACCTTATCTCTTAAGGAGGTAAGTTACAGTTTTCACCTCTATTTTTTATTGCCTTCTTAAGTTCAAGATCGAAATGCATTTGGAGTTTTCCTCTCTATTTTCCAGGGAGAAATTGTGTTATTTTCTCCTCTTAATGCTGCTTCTCTATTAAGATCAATAATATTCACCAAGATTGGAGAAAATTTGTAAGTTTAGAGTTTTCTCCACAGTGTATTTGTAAGTTTCAGTTTTCTCCAAAGTGTATTTGTAAGTTTAGAGTTTTCTCCACAGTGTAATTGTAAGTTTAGAGTTTTCTCCACAGTGTAATTGTAAGTTTAGAGTTTTCTCAAAAGTGTATTTATAAGTTTAGAGCTTTCTCCAAAGTGTATTTGTAAGTTTCAGTTTTCTCCACAGTGTAATTGTAAGTTTAGAGTTTTCTCCAAAATAAATTTGTAATCTAGAGTTTTATCCATATTGTATTTTTATTGTATCATTGTCACCCAATTTCTAAAGGAAGATATATATATATATATCTATAATGAAGCTTTACCTCTTCATTTAGATTACTGATAAGGAGGACACAAGTATTGGTTGATAGTTGTCCAGGGAATTTCAGTGTTGTTTGTGCAAGTGACTGGGCAGCATTGGACTGTAGAGTAAACCCAGCCAGCGGCAAACCTGTAAACAAATATAAAAATAAAAATCAGGGACACCCGTACATGTTGCCAACATGTTGTGTTCTTGCACCCTATTCAAAGATAATTCTTTATTTGTTTATGTCTTTTAATAAATACGACAGACATTACACTCAGCACAATCAAAGCTAAGAATCCAGAGTGGAGCCCTTCATATGAATGCGCTCGCTCAAAATTTTATAAAATTGCACTAATTACAGTTTTCTTGTAATAAGTGGCTCCCTGTAGGTCGTGTGCAAACACGAAGAGACACTTTTTAAAGCTGATAAATTTCCTATAAAACGAGGTTTTTTGTCAAAATCGGATAACTACAACTAAAGTTATGACATTAGATAAATGGCCAAAAAATGGCTCAAAAAACCAATATTTTTTCCAGAGAAATTCGCTGATTGCATAAAGTAACAATTTGTTTGTTGTTTCTGAAAAAGCCATAGCTTTGGTTCGAGTCATCCGATTTTGATGATTAAACACCGTTTTATAGAAATTTTATTACCTTAAAAAATTCTCTTCATGTTTTGCCCACGACCCACGGGAACCACTTATTGCAAGAAAACTGAAATTTGTGCCATGTCATAAAATTATAAGCATACACAATTATATGAATGGCTCTACTTTAGATAGGCAGACTATGTTTTTTCTTCATAATTTAAGGTATATATTCAAACAATTTGGTTTTAAGTAGTACAAAATGAGTCACATTTTTCAGGTCCGGCTCTTGGACTATAGGATCTGCTCTCCAGTTCTGATTTGCTCCTGTTTATAACCTTTACTTTATAAATCTATCACACTTTCTCAAATAGAGGAAAGCATCGAGACACCTAGAAGTCTTGACTATCTTTATTAGTGCTAAGTCCCGGTACATTTACTGTAAGTTGAAGACTAGACTTGTTCAAGTCAAGAAGTGTTATAGAATTTCCCCTTTCTCCTCTAGCTTTTTTAGTGCTTCATGCCAGTCTTTTTAAACGAACTGACAGGTAGAAATCAGTTGACTGATCAAATAAATAAATATACTAAGTTTGGTTTCAACAAGGCAAGTATATCAATGGTTCTTGTTGGATCATAAAAGTTAAGCAGCACAGAGCAAAGTCAGAGCCTGGATGGGTGACAGCTTAGGAATAAAACAAATTTATTTACAATCTGATGACGACCATGCCGAATCCGATGTAATGAGGAACAGTACCAAAGTTTCTGATTTTTTAATTTTCAAAATATTTCAAACAGTAAAATTTCGACCCCGCCCTCTCTGTCCAAAAAATTTCCAATTTAAAAATTAACCCCTTCCCCTGAAAAAGTCGAATCCAACCAATTCTAGGGTTTCTTAAGAACAATTTTAAGAAGGAGACAAATAGGGTCTGAAATTGATTCGAGGTTGATCAAACATTGAATGAAGGATTATTAGCGTCTTGGGTCTTTATAGTCAATCAGATCCCTTCTGGAAAGGAAATGGGTCAAAGGTCTACAGACCTTAATTCTAAATTATTAACCTTTGATAATAATTTGAATCAACTTATTGCTATTAGTAATCACAGATTTAGTCGCAACATTAAAAGATCTCTAACCCTAATTAAACCCAGGTTTAGCAAAATTTAATTGACCCTTAGTAGAGAAGCTTAAACAAAATATATGTTTCTGACTCATATTTTTTTAACTGGTTTTAAGAGCATAGTGATAAGTGATAGTAATTAGGGAGAGGTGATAGATCACCTAGCATTTAGGCCAGGTTGTTGCGCCCTTTTTGCTAACTCCTTTAGATAGAAGAAAGTGTTCTGCCTTATGAGTCCTAGTGCAGGCATTTTACGTCTAATCTACAGAAGAGCCGTGATTTTACTCTAAGCCTCTATAGCTTCAACTAGAAACAAAATGTACCACACTGCCAGACCATGCTCTCGAAACCATAAGGCAGAAACACACAACTACCTTTACAATATAAACCTATGCAAAACACCATCAAAAATATCTTTTGACAATATTAAAAAAAATACCTAAACCAAAAAATATAAAATTATCCTTAACCCAAGCAAACCCCCTCACACCCCAAAAAAATAATCAAAATTTATACCACAAAAATAACGAATAAATAAAGAAAATTAAAATAAAAAGGCCAAAATTACCCTAATCCAATAAATAAAATATGGCAATACACAAAATAAATATTGTATTACTTTTGCCAATAAAGAATTTGTTTAAAAAAAATTATATATAATTATTTATTCTGTTGGTTTTATTACTTATTTTTATTTCTTTTTTATTTGGTTTTTTATTAGTCTTCAGCAGTTTCCTTTTTTACTTTGTTTTGTTTATTTATTTAGTTAGTTTTTTTATTTTTACTTTTTTTGGCTTCTTCTTATTTTATTATTTGCATTGTTTGGGTTTATAGGCACTGATGATGATAGTTATGGTCAACAGCTGGCTATGTATATTAAATTATATCATTGTGGAATTACAAATGCAGTTTACTTTTATTAGAATATTCATTATCTCAATAATTTTTGGATTACTAATTTAGATTCATCTCACAGACATTTGGACTGAATCTACGAACCCTCAATTGTCTTCTTTTACCCTAAACACTAAGTTTGACTATACCAATGAATCACTGTCAAAAGATCCTAGACCTATCCGGGGAAAAGGATTATTCTGACCTGGACCAATTGAGGGATTGTACAATAGACTTCCAGTCGCAGTGCAATGGGTACAATACCTAACACTACAGTCCATAGACTACTTTAAAAATCTTGACAGGTCAGTTTAGGCACCGCTGATTCTAAAGAAAAAAAATCCCTGCAAGAAGGGAGCGGGAAAAATCTATGTAAACAATCAGGTTATTTTACCCGTATTTTCTTGGCATGTTTTTTTTTCTTTTGTGTAGTTTTATTTTATATAATTTTTATGATTAATAAAAAAGTAGTTTTCAAAATGTTGTAAACACAAGACGAACCACAAACAAAGTGAACGACTGTCGGGAAGAAGGTTATTTATCTACACAGTTATGGTGTTAGGGATTTTTTGTTCTTTTTTCGTGCAAAGTTGGCAGCGCTTCTCTGATTGGCAATCTCCAAAATTCTTATGACCTTGGGATTTTAAACTAAACGATAGACTGTACACCCGAAATGATCCCTAATTATATTAGTAAAGTTAATGTGAATTCAAGTTAGTTACCAGCAGCTACTGTAGGAGTGGCAGCAAAAGGTGGTGCTAGCGGTGAAGCGAGGCTATGAAGCGGAGCAAAAGGTGAAGGCAACACACCTTGTCCTGTATAAAGTTAATAAAGCATATTAGTCAACTACAACCTTAAAATAATACTATATATAGAAGGAGCACTACTGATAACACAAAAAGCAGTTCACTGGTGGTCTTAAGTAATGCTGCCACCATAACAATATACAATTTTTTTATAAAAAAATTGGCAATACTTCCGGTTGCTAAATTATTATTCTATTATTAATTAATGATTGATTATTCATAAAATACTAATATAAATATCAGCTCATTAAAATATTTTAAGAATTTTAAATTGTAGTTTAACGATTTTAATTAAAATTATATTAAAAGTAGTCCTTGTCAACTAAATGTAGATTCTTGTATTCGCTATCCTTTTGCAATCTAAGACCGGTTTTTTATTAAATACTCAGCAGGTGTTTTAAGTTATTATATTTGTTCTTTACAATCTTTCTTCATTAATGATTATTTATGACACATATGTAAAATAATGTTTTGTTGTAAGGGTGGTACCCCTACTTAAGACAACCAGTAAACAGGCTTTCTTGTTATCAGTGGAATTACATTTGTTTACGGTCCTGGCTCCTTCTATATTAGTATTTCTAAGACTACAACACACAAACATTAGTCTTACAAGAGTAAATATCATCTAATTAAGCAAAAAAAAAAAAATCATTTGCTTTAAACTCAAAGCCGGCCTCAGGGGTCCAAGTCGTAAAAAGCGTCTGTTTTTATACTGATCTTGGACACCACAAAGGTGTGGGGTTCACATCCCAGGTTACGCTATCAGTTTTTATGTGATTATTAATCAAACTTTAGAAGTTCTAATTATAGCAAACTTTGGTCGTCATTATAGCAAAACAAGGTTGTCCCATTTCTACACGACTTAACAAACACAAGAAAAACTAATAAGAATAAGAAGCTTATAAATTTAAAAAAATAATGAAAAAATACAAGATAAAAAAAAGAATAATGATGAAATTAAAAATATAAAAAAAAACACAAAGAGAAAATAAGAATAAAGTAATTTAGACGTAAAAAAAGAAAATATAATTACAAAGTTAATAAGTTGAAAATAATACTTAAGTAGACAAAGAACAAATAAAAAATGAAATGAAATAAAACAAAAGAAAAAAATTATCTTTGAACATATTTATGATTATTTATTTTTGTAATTTTTGACGCTATGTATTTACAATCAAGGATCTTTCATAAAGATTAAATTGATGTAGAAATTCATACAGTTTGGGTTGAGACGGGGGGACACAGTGGTCTAACTCCCTGGTTTTAGGTGGTTCCGAAAACAGGATTAGTTGCATCAACTACGCACGAGCGCTAGTTTTCACCTTGTGCCCTTATCACTATTGTTATCAGTTTTAAATCGATACTTCTATTATTGTTTAATAAAAATGTAAACAAGACAATTTTTATCTTATTCATTGACTTTTTTCTTTTTTAGTAGCTTATAAGATAATTTTTTTGGAAAATAGGATAACGTGTGTTACGAAAGGTGTGTTATAATGAGACAACGAAGACGTAAATTAAATTTATAATTTCCCGGTTTGATGTTTGTTTACACATTTTTGATGTTTGTCTACAAATCATGGTTATCACGATATCAGTTCTACTTAAAATTAACACAGCGTTTATATTTTTATAAAAGCGTTTATGAAAATTATACCTTTAAAATAATTAATACAATTTTTACAATTACATTTTATTTGTCTTTAACATTGTTAAAGACCCTTTTAAATAATTTTAATCTTGGAATTGAAGAAATTATTATTTTATACATGGGGTACAAGGTGAACCGACCTGCCATTAGCGGAGAAAGGGTGAACTTAGGGCAGGTCCATCTAAAGCAGCTTATTTCGGGGGGGGTTAGACCACTGTGTCTTGAGCCCACACCCCTACTGTATGAATTTCTACATCACTTTAATAAAGATCCTTTATTGTGTGTAAAAGAAGGTAGGAACTTATAAAGGTACCTGTATAAGTAAACTAATAAACATACCTGTAAGTCGAGAATCATGAGCGAAACGTCTCGCTTGAAGCTGAGCAGCTTGTGATCCTAATAAGAGACCAGGTAATAGCGGATCTGAATCTAATCCGTTAGAATCTCCGTTGGGCAGGGAAGGGTTAGTATAGTCACGTGACTTCTCGTTATTGTATTTGACGTTAAGCGATGTCAATTTGGAATATTCGATGCGGAGTGTACCGCAAGAGTTGAATAGATTTTGACCATCAAGAGCCTGCCAAACAGTCATTATTTAACATAAAAAAGTGTTTAATGAGGTTAAACAGAGACCCTGAGAGCCCTAAAATGATATTTCAGGCCTTTCATTGTATTAACAGTCTATCGTTTAGTTTAAAAATCTTGACAGGTCAGTTTAGACACCACAGATTCTTAAGAAAAAAAATCCCTGCAAGAAGGGAGCGGGAAAAAACTATGTAAACAAATCATGTTATTTTACCCGTATTTTCTTGGCGATGTTTTTTTACATTTTTTTTGTGTAGTTTTATTTTAAAATATCATTTTTAAGATTAATATGAAAGTAGTTTTCAAAACGATGTAAACAAAAGAAGAACCATAATCAAAGCGAACAATTACCGGGAAAAAGGTTTTTTCCCTACAGCGGTTTTTGTGGTAGGGATTTGTTTTCTCTTTTTAAGTGAGAGGTTGGCAGCGGCTTCTCTGATTGGTCAATCCCCAAAATACTTATGACCTTGGGGAGTTTTAAACTAAACGATAGACTGTAGATAGGCTATGCCCCCTCTAGTATCTATTTTATATAGTATTATATACTTTATATAGTATCTAGTATATTTTTATCCATCACTCCCTTATCCATATAAAGACTAATATTCACTATACGACTAATATTCATCCATATAAGACTAATAAATCTGGTATTTTTTACAAGGTGATAGACGGGTCAATGCCAAGCCTATTTCCTTCTTTCATTCGGTCTTATGTCACGTCGTCAGTCTGAAGGAATATTCTTACAATATGACGTGTTGATTATGGCTGCTTTCTGAAGGGCTTTATAAACATATCAACATATGGGCTGATATCTAACTTATTTAGGCTTTCGTGAAGGCTAAATAGAACAACTCCGAGTGGAAGGAGTACTATTGGAATTATTAAAACTTTCTCCATTTTCCATAGCCGCTGAATTTCTATCCATAGCTAGTTCTGAATATTTGTTTATTATTATTATTATTATTATTATTATTATTATTATGTTCTTAAACTCGATTTTCATTGGTGAACCTTAAAGCAGGGTTAAACCAAGGTATTTCAGGTTTTATCTTAATCGTCGCTATCTTTGTAATTGATTTACTTAAATAGTCTGGTTAAATAGCTGGGGAGCCCCAAAAAGATGTTTTAGGCCTCTTAACAGATTGAGATAGGCTATGCCCCCCCCCAGTATATATCTTTATGAAGTCCAGCAGAGATATATACTAGAGGAGGCATAACCTAACACAATACATTCAGAGGCCTGAAACATCTTTTTCGGACTCTCAGGGGCTCTGTGTAACCTCATTGCAACCTCCTTTTATAGTGAGTTAAGGTTATAATAAATCAATTTATTTCGGTAACCCGCACATTGTTGGTGTTTTGATTAGTATTTTAAACGTTCTACTATATAAGTTATTGTAATTTTGTACTGATTATTTGATTTTTAGCGAATTTTCATAATGAAATGACGCTTATGAGGTTGTTCGGTTGACGAAGTTTAGGGTGGGAGTGAGCGGAATCGGTTCCTATTAGCTTCCTGATAACAAAAATATATGTCCGAAAAAAGATATATATATTATATATATATATATATATATATATATATATATATATATATATATATATATATATATATATATATATATATATATATATATATATATATAATATATATATATTATATATATATATATATATATATATATATATATATATATATATATATATATATATATATATATTATTATATAATATTATATATATATATATATATATATATTATATATATATATATATATATATGTATGTAGAGTTTCTACCCTTTCGTATGGCGAACGATAACTCTCGAAGGCGTTCTCAAATTGAAACGAAACTTTGCAAATCGCGAGATGTTGAGGAGGTTACGAGGCCTATTGTTTATAAAAACATTATGACGTCATCAATCAAAGTTATGACGTCATGAAAAAATTTTTTTTTGAAACTTGAAATGGCTTTAAAACAAGGTATTTTGTGTTTAGGTAGACGGCTAGCTGAATCGATTAAGACCAATTTCAGCTCAATCGAACCATCACAAATGGCGCAATCGGTATACATATATATATAATCTTGTATATATGTATACGTCCAGGTCAAAGACTTGTACGATATCTGTTGGGTTTAGTAGTGCTAAAGGGTGGGGATATAGTATAAAAGATGGACCTCTACCTCTTGCTCCATGCTGGTAAGCCTGCTGTGTCCAGAGAGACAGGACAAAAAATGGCTTCCACTAAACCACGCCGAACAAAGCAGGCCCGTAAAGCGGAAAAACCTCGAAGTAGTCTTTATATGGTCGAAGTCATTCTAAAACGATTGCGACCGGTTTCAGCTCAATCAGACAATCTTAAGATAGATGGTTCACTCCGAGTGTAGTAGGAACACTCAATTGACAAGTTTGTGTTTATGATTTAAGTTAGGGGTCTCATCACTGAGTCTTGAATAGCGCTAGTAGTAAAAATATATTGCTCTATTCTCTACTAGATTGTGCTGTAGTATTTTTTTAAAAAAACAAACAATTGCCAATCGTTTAGTAAAATAAAATAAAAGTAAACAAAGATCTATGAAAAAAAATATGAGACAGTTTCACGCTGTCACCACTAGACTGTACTACTTGAGCCTCCTGCATCCATCAACTATTTTTTTTAAATCTTGAGTGAGCCATCCATGTTAAAATTGTTTATCTATGATCCTAAGTGACGGAAACGGTATTTTATTTAAAAACAATAATCATGAATATATTTTGTTTATAATGCTTGTTAGTTTTAATATTATAGCATACTATTAATAATAAAGTATCAATAAAATCTTAATTAGTAAAATCAAATTTGTGAGAAAGCCTCTCAGGCCCGCGAAGCGGGCCTGTGTGGAGAGGCTGTGAAAATTCGCTAGGTACATGGCAAAATGCCATGTAACAAGAACATAATGAAACAAACATCATACAAAACAACAACAATGTGGCGCGAAGCGGCCACAGGGAGGCCCCGGGCCGCGAAGCGGCCGGTGGGCCGACGCTGCGGAGCGGACGAGGCGCGAAGCGCCGAGGCCGCGTAGCGGCTACGGCCGAAGGCCCGTATTTTTATAAGCGATGGTGTTCAGGTTACTTTTTCGATGTTTCAAATTGAACCAATAAGGCCTCTCTAGTAATTATACCTCTATGAAGTCCAGCAATTACGGGTGTGTTCGCGTGTGTGACTGGTTAGATCTGATTAGATCAGTGTCATGCTGGATATTTACCCCCCCCCCCCTTGGACCGCCGAAGTGAGAGTTAAGTTAGTAAACTCTTTTTGATCTATTCTTGAGATGAGTGATAGGTAACCTCACGGTTTCTGGTATAACCTTTTAACAACAACGTGCTTGCCTTTGTATACGCTTTGATATTCTCGTCATTACTTGTAAAATCTTGTTTATGTCTTGTGTTGATATTTATTAATCCTACTCGAGCAATAAGTCTACAACTCCAGGCTTTAGTCTATCTCATTATTGCTAAATTTGATGAATCAACTGACATTAACTAACATCGTATTGTAACGATAAAATAAGTACGTTTTTATCAAGTCGGCGAAAAAAGACGTCTAAACTAACAATAATTGGTACAAGTGAGAAATGTTGGTAGACCTGAGCGAGTCCGAAGTACAAGATTCTAGGGATTCTATTTCTATTCTAAATAAAATAAAATGAATACATTTCCTCAAAAACAACCCACAGATAGAGTAAACCCGCGTGATTTATTTGAAAATTCCAAATAAAATAAACTAAACCTGGGTTAAATATCTAAATATCACATTTTAAAATATCCTTCCCATAGAACCCCTAGAATCTTGTGTCCGAAGTAGGGAGGATGAGTGTAGCGAATACGATGTGATGAGGAAAAGTTCCGAGGTACCCCGTACCCGATTTTTTAATTTAATATGTCGGAAAATATGAATCAGAGCTCATCTAGCACTAACAAGAAACTGGACGAATCAAATGAAAATTAAAAAGGTTGTATTTACCGCAAGTTGAAGAAGCAATCGAAGAATCAGCTACCGTCGATACTTGCTGTTGGATATGAATATCCCTGGACCGGTTTCGCATAACACCATCATCAGCAGGCGGGCAACACTCGAGCTCTCCACTAATAAAGGGCTCGAGCTCTCATCTTCAGAGGGCTCGTCGTGCTCATTGAGACTAGAAGTTAATCACTGATATAACTTTATTACTTGATAGCTCGAGTGTTGCCCCGCCTGCTGATGATGGCGTTATGCCGAAACCGGTCCAGGGATATTTATATCCAACAGCAAGTATCGACGGTAGCTGATTCTTCGATCAAATGAAAATTATTCATACTTACAACTTTAGCTGACTGAGATGACAATATATCGGGATACTGGACAAGTACTTGAAATGAGTCTGAAACAGACAAAGAAAACTTTCGTTAAAAACAACTAGAGACAAAGAATAGTCGTTAAAAACAACTAGAGACAAAGAATAGAGATATATAACTAGCAAGGATCTTGAATAAAGGGGGATGACGCATTAAGGAACATTTCTGACCCCATGGAAGTTGTATGAGATAGACAAATAGGAGCAAACTTACCTTCCCCTTGGTTATAATGAAAAAAAGGCGCCAAACGCAGGTTATGTAGCAACGTTGTCGAGTTTGCTTCCAACCAAAGACTATACTATTAGAGGAGGATAACAACAGTTCTTATCATTCTTGGTAGCTAGGTGCTGTAACTGTAAATTGGTGACAAAGAGACTAATACTTAGAGGGAGGATACAACAGTTCTTATCATTCCTTGAGTAGCTAGGTGCCGTAACTGTACATTGGTGACAAAGAGACTAATACTTAGAGGGAGGATACAACAGTTCTTAATCCTTGGGTAGCTAGTGTCGTAACTGTACATTGGTGACAAAGAGACTAATACTTAGAGGGAGGATAACGTTCTTATATTCCAGTTCTGTGTCTAATTACAACAGTATCATTCCTTGGTAGCTAGGTGCCGTAACCTGTACATTGGTGACAAAGAGACTAATACTTAGAGGGAGGATACAACAGTTCTTATCATTCCTTGGGTAGCTAGGTGTCGTAACTGTACATTGGTGACGTCCTTTTTTTCTAATAATTACAATTTCACGTAAATATTACATTATTTTTTGACTATTTTGTTTATATCAAGTGAAATAAATTTAAAATAAGTTTTAATTATCTATTGCATGTATTCTTTAATTGTAAGTGTTGAATAAAGTAGTTTAATGTGGCATCACTGAAAAATGTCCACCGTTAGTAGAGTGCATGCTACAATAGGAGTAGTAGAGGGGTGGGGAAAAGGGGGGTATCTAGTCTCTCTCTTGGGAGACTATAGTAGAGGTAGTAGAGTACAGTTTACGGCACCTATGGAAAACTGTCTCACTTCCAGACCTCTTTCACTGTGTTAATCGGGTTCTGTACTCCCTCTAATAGTATAGGCCCGTATTCAAAGACGTTTTTAACATTTTCCTAACATTCCTAACTTTTTCCTAACATTTTCCTAACAATCTCCTAACTTTTCCTAACATTTCCTAACATTCTCCTAACATTTTAACTCCTAAACATTCTCCTATCGTGTTTTAAAAGTCTTTTAGAGGCTTCGCATGATTTATTTAGTAAGAACCTAAGGTAGTTAAGTCAAAAAGTGATACCATTGTAAGTAACGTAATATATCGCAAAATATCAATTTTATTAACTTATTACCTGGATTTACGACACACTTTGTCATAAACAACAATGCGGCCTTGCTTTGGCAAATGTTAAATATATTAAAAACTTTATTTACAAATGTTTTCAGTAAACAGTAGAGTTAATACAAATACAATGTTCAATTATTGTAACAGCTTTCATAAATAAAGCCTTAGAATAATACTATATATAGAAGAGCACAGGACCGTAAACACAATGTAATTCCACTGATAACACGAAAGCCGGTGACTGGTGCAACTAAGTAATGCTGCCAACCTGACAACAAAACATTATTTTAAATATTTATCATAAATATCTATTAATGAAGAAAGATCGTAAAGAACAAATTTAATACTTAAAACACCTGCTGAGTATTTAATTAAAACTGTCTTAGATGGCAAAAAGGTGGCGAATACAAGAATCTACATTTAGTTGACGGGACTACTAATTATATATAATTTTAATAATACGTTAAACTACAATTTAAAATGCTTAAAATATTGTAATACACCGATATTATATTAGTATTTTATGAATAATCAATCATTAATTAATAATAGAACATAATAATTCAGCAACCGGAAGTTGCCAACTTTTTTTTAGAAAATTGTATATTGTTAGGTGGCAGCATTACTTAGTTGCACCAGTGAACCGCCATTCGTGTTATCAGTAGTGCTCTTCATATATAGTTTATTCTAGAAAAGCAGTATCAAGCGTTCAAGTTTGAACGTGGACCAGTTGTACGAATCCAAAGGTCTAAATTGAAGACCTGTTAATCAGTGCAACACTGTTTTCATTTTGATAAATCATTTACACAATTTTGTTTTTCGTATTTTGTCATCAAATTCATTTTTGTTGTGTAAAATTTTTGTATAATAATGGCTGAATTATGCACACCGGACCAACGTAATTTCTTTTTTGAATCGATAGCCCGGCACAAACAGACCATAGAACATAAAAAATCTGATTGTGTTAAAAGAATTTCAGGGTAAACTCCCTAATAGTAAGGTAAGTGGTAATAGTAACTTATATTATGTATTTTTTGTAGATAGTTATTAATACGACAAAAGTGTGTCGTAAATCCAGGTAATAAGTTAATAACATTGATATTTTGCGATATATTACTATTTACAATGGTATCACTTTTGACTTAACTACCTTAGGTTCTTACTAAAAAAATCATGCGAAGCCTCTAAATGACTTTTAAAACACGGGAACGATCATTTAAATTTCGTGGCTAAAACATTTCCCTTACCTAAACCTAAGGTGAGTGTTAGGAGAATATTAGAGTTAAAAATGTTAGGAATGTTAGGAAATGTTAGGAAAAGTTAGGTGTTAGGAAAATGTTAGGAGAATGTTAGGAAAAAGTTAGGAGAATGTTAGGAAAATGTTAGGAAAACGTCTTTGAATACGGGCCTTGTCTCTTTACTTCCAACTCTCTTCTGGGCTTCTCGTGATTGTTACATTTGAGGTGCTTGTTAAGTCATTTGTGCTTATTCAATTTTAAATTTTGGAATATACTTTGCACTTTAGTGAGTGATAATTTAAGGTTTTGTTATATAACCTTCTCAAGCAATAAACAATGGGAAACCTTTGAGAGGTAAGTTTGCCTCTAAAATTTAAGACTTGCGCTGTTATAAGAATTGTAAGCATGCGCAGTTTGTACCAAGCATGTGCAGTTGGTTTTTGACGTGTGTTTCGTGTTGAATTCTCTCTATTTTTTGGTTTTCTATGGAGTCACTTTTTTGTATGGCAAATCGACTTAGTGCGTCATCCCCTTTATTCAAGATCTTTGATAACAAGAGACAAAGAATATCGGCCATCGCACCGATATTCTTAATGAGAGCCCATGAAATAGGCGAAGACATAGAGATATATAACTAGAGAGGGCATATCCTATATTAATACATCGAAAGGCTTAAAACATCTTTTTGGAGTCAGTGGCTCTGTATAAACTCATTGTAACCTTCTTTAAGGTTATAATGACTCAATCATTTTCAGCTTTTCGCGTATTTTTGGTTTTTATTTTTTCCTCATTTATACCGAAGGTACGTAAAAAAATATTGTGTTTGCAAAAAAAAAAACCGGCTGATAACATAAATCCGTGATAACATAAATTTATCACTCGAATTATCCGTTCCATGTTTTTTTTTCAAGACTTCCTGAGTGTTTTTTTACAAAGTTTTCTGTCCACGTGTGTCATCGTATCTCTCCCAGAGATTTGAAACTTAGTACAAAAATTAATCTTTGGGCTTAGCTGTGCTATCCAGGAAATAATTATTTTATGACGCAATTTCTAAAAATTACGGACATCCATAAAAAAACATTGAACGGTATGAAATTCGGAACACATGTAGCCATATATTAGACCGACATATGCTCCAAGTTCCATCACTTTAACAGTATAAAGTTCATTTAGCGAATTTCCTTTGGGAAAAATTCGCTAATGGGATAGGCGTCATGGCGGAAGTCGAACCTCGGACCACGACACAAATTCGTTTCAGAGGATCTCTATGATATTTCAACATTTAACCGATAGGGCCCTCATTAAAGTAATATATAAACCAAGTAGGGAAACAAACAAATCTCTGTCAGACCTGGCATGTAGTTCACATTTTGTCCACCAGGGAGTTGACTTAAATTTTCCTATGGGCGTAAATGTAAACAAACTATTTACGGTTTTCAAAATTTTTGTTTTAATTGCATTTATTGTACAATTTAATATAAAATGTTAATAATTTGTGTTGGAAATACGTTTTGTCACATCCAATAGAGGTTTAAGTGCGAATCTTTAAATACTAGGTTTTTTTAAATTACTTAAAACGAGCGGCTAATTAAACTTTATTTTTCGAGTGTACTACTTATCTTAGTACATTTTTGCGAGATATATTGGTTTTCCCCTTTCAAATATTAATTGTAATTAGTAATTTTACAACTTTAACCAAACATTATTGAATATAATAAAAGCAATCGTGATTTTAAGTTATATTTAAGGCAATACATTGTCGTTGTGTATGATCTTCAAAATTTTAATAAAAACATGTAGTTTACCTTTACTATAGTTTTTCTTTTTCTGTAACTAATTTATTGTAACAATTATTTCACAGAGTTTAATACAAAATCATTAAACTATCACGAACATATTAAAGTAAGAAAACACGATTAAAAGTAAAACTCGCCTAGTGTTATCAGGGTTGCCAATAAAACTAAGTAAAAAAACCTAAATCATATGAGGCGCATGCGCAGTTATTTCCATTTTAGCTTATTTTTCATAGAGATATATACTAGAGGGGGTATACCTATCATAATACATTGAGAGGCCTGAAACATTTTTAGTGGGGCTCTCAGGGGCTCTGTGTAACCTCATTGAAACCTCCTTCAAGAGTGAGTCAAGGCAATAATAAATCTATTGTTTTCAGCTTCCTATACCTTGTCTGTGTTTTGATTTGTATTTTTAACGTACTACTATATAAGTAATTGTAATTTTGTACTCATTATTTGATTATATTATAAGCGAAGGTGGTCAGGTTATTTTGTCAGTGTTTCAAAATTCAACCAATAGGGACCCTCTAGTAATAATATCTTAATGTTTTTTATTATTTTTGAGCCAGCAATCAGCTGATCACGCATGTCTGATTTTTTTACACAGGTTAGTATAGGAGTTTCCCTACTTGGTTTATATATTACATTAGCCCTTATATCATTATATCTTTATATTTGAAGATTAAAACATTTCATTCTTTTATTTGTAATTATTTTTAAAAGTTTCGATACAAATAATCTATTGTTCGATTTTAAAGAAATGATTAAAGCACTTTCGTATGTACCATCGAATCAAGAGGGAATAGTGAGTGCTTAAGTTGAAGTAGGGAGAGGAGAAATTTCCCGAGGATTGTGCTTGTGGAAAATAATTGTTATGGACCAATTTTTCTGCTTTCCCTTTCAAAAGGTGAAAAATTAAAAGTGGCCACGAACTCAAGAGGACACTCAAAAGAGTCTTTTGGTACAAACTCGAGTGCTACTTTTCAAATGCTTTTAATTATTATTGAAATAGATTTCGAAATTTGACTTAAAGAAGGGGTCACCTACTCTTTTCCGCCCTGCCTTTTTTTTAAAAGCCTTGGAGCGTTATCATCGACGTACGAAAGAGTATAAACGTTTACAAACAAATATATATATATATATATATATATATATATATATTATATATATATATATATATATATATATATATATATATTTTTAGTAAAATAATAATAGTAACTTACAGGAGGTGAGAAATGAGAGTTTGTAGGTGTTAAGAAATTTTCGGCGAGTTGTCTTCTTTAGCTAGATTAGCGAGAGGTTCCCAGGTAACTGAACCTGGGAATCTCTGAAGGAGTCACCTGGGAATCTCCCGCTAAACTGAAGGAAACAAAGAGTACGTTCACACACACTTTTAGATCCGCGGATCGTATAGACCAGTGGTTCTCAAAGTGGACGCTAGCGCCCCCCAGGGGGCGCTTGGAGAATTTAGGGGGGCGCTGAGACGTAGGGGGGCAAGTAAGGGGGCAGTGAGTAGTTAAGGGGCGGTGAGACGTTTGGGGGAATGATGGGAGTTATTGGCAAATGTAGAGAAATATTATTTTAAGTTTTGC
>JACMZG010000032.1:3555560-3670560 GCA_018340805.1 Microvelia longipes | reverse complement strand
CCGGACCTCCAGTGTCGAAATCGAACACCTTTACGATCACGGCCAGGCAGACATTGTGTTCAGTCTAAGATTCCAAAATTGAGATTTTACCTAAATTATCAATTTGATGTGTTTATCAAAACTTCATAAGTGAAGCTGAAACATTATAGCCCGAAGCCAGGTCTAAAAAATGTGACTCATTTTGTACTACTTCAAGCCAAATTTTTCTGAAAATAGACCTACTTAGTTATGGCGGATTTATTTATGTTATGAAGGAAAAGCATAGTCTCCCTATCCAGAGTGGAGCCCTTCATATGAATACGCTAGCTCAAAATAGTAGAAAACCGCACAAATTTCAGTTTTCTTGCAATAAGTGGTTCCCTGTGGGTCGTATGCAAAACATGAATAGAACATTTTTGAAAGGTGATGAAATGTTCTATAAATTGAGTGATTAAGCCTTTGTAAAAGTTTATATATATATATATATATATATATATATATATATATATATATATATATATATATATATATATATATATATATATATATATAACTTTTACAAAGGCTTTACAACACCTTTCAGGTTAAAATAAACCGAATCTTTGTCAAAGCTAATTAAATTAACTTTAAAACAGAAACTTAACAAAATTAATCTCATTTAAACTTTTCCAAAATCTACCTCCTCTTGAAGAATTTATGTCAAATCCAATACTTATAAAACTCCCTCGAAAAGGTACACAAACTTCCCGCCCATTTTCATTCCTCCGGCAAACCTTACCACCAATCTCAGGCTAGAATCAGAGATGAAAATCTCATTTTCACGCTTTCAAATTACGTTTTTCCGACAATTTTAACGCTATCTTCCACTAAAACCATTTCGAGTGAAAAGGTTTCACCCCCCCCCCCGAAGACTCCTTTTTTGTAAAACTATCTCTGTACTAAATATTTTGACATCTTTATAAAGTTACTGGTCAAGATGTAATCGTCCATTAGGTTGATCTTACAATCGTACAATCTCTGTTGTAGAAGCCATTTACTCACCTTTAAAATGGTATAATCCTTATTTGCTTACACACAATTTAGGGAGTGTTCGAGAATGTGGCCGGTTAAATCAGAATTGGTCGGTGTCATGGAGGGAACTTTATCCTCAACACCTAAGTAATTAATGAGGTAGATTCGTCACTCGGTCAGCACAAAGAGACAAATACTTAGAGGGAGTATAGAGCACAAAGAGACTAATATTAGAGGGAGGATACAACAGCTCTTATCATTCCTTGGGTAGCTAGGTGCCGTAACTGTACATTGGTGACAAAGAGACTAATACTTAGAGGAAGGATACAACAGCTCTTATCATTCCTTGGGTAGCTAGGTGCCGTAACTGTACATTGGTGACAAAGAGACTAATACTTAGAGGGAGGATACAACAGCTCTTATCATTCCTTGGGTAGCTAGGTGCCGTAACTGTACATTGGTGACAAAGAGACTAATACTTAGAGGGAGGATACAACAGCTCTTATCATTCCTTGGGTAGCTAGGTGCCGTAACTGTACATTGGTGACAAAGAGACTAATACTTAGAGGGAGGATACAACAGCTCTTATCATTCCTTGGGTAGCTAGGTGCCGTAACTGTACATTGGTGACAAAGAGACTAATACTTAGAGGGAGGATACAACAGCTCTTATCATTCCTTGGGTAGCAAGGTGCCGTAACTATACATTGGTTTCAAAGAGACTAATACTTAGAGGGAGGATATAGCACAAAGAGACTAATCCTTAGAGGGAGTATATAACAGCTCTCATCATTCCTTGGGTAGATAGGTCACACTATACAAGGCAGACAAGTCATATAGTACTTAACAAATTTATATACATACATACACACAAACATATACACATATACATACATACATACATATATATAATATATATATATATATATATTATATATATATATATATATATATATATATATATATATAATATATATATATATATATATATATATATATATAATATTATAATATATATATTAAGTTGAGTAAAGCCTCTTATCAAATATTTCAAGAGAAGCTTTCTAAATTTTCGAAAAATTCAAAAAGGTATGAAAAGCCCTAAAAGGGTGGTAATTATTTGCATGAATAACCATTTGAAACCCAAAAGGTTTAAAAACCAGCCCTATCTACTGATCTGAAAAATTTACTCGGACTCTTCGTGGAAATTATTTCAAAGTTAATTAGCTTTTTCACTTTCAGATTAGCTCTGTTTTTAAATGTATCTTAAAAATTGGGTAAAGGGTACCTCGGAACTTTTCAGATTCGGTTATGCTTTATAACTTGAGCAGTTACTCAATAATAATCGTAATTCATTTTTTCTGTATTTTTTTAAAGGAAATGCGCTAAAATCTCTAAAGAAACCAACCATGAAACAAAAAGAGTCAAAAAATCGTGCGCTCTGCCAATTTTAGAGTCATATTTTTGTATAACCAATGAGATAATAATGCGCATTTCCTTTGAAAAATATAGGAAAAATGCGCAACGAATAGTGCTTGATAATTGAGTAACTGCTCAATCGATAATATGAGACTTGAAAAAGGGTATATATATATATATATATATATATATATATATAATATATATATATATATATATATATATATATATATAAACATATATATATTGAAGATCACAAAAGATCAACATTACATGTTGTAGTAGTACTGCTCTTCGTATTCGCATATTTGGCGTTGGCCTCTTTTATAGAGAGGAACTATCTCCTCCTAATGATTAGAATGACCGTGAATGGAGTCCATGACGAATAATGAGAACTACGAAGTGTTTAGTGGAGAGACTTTGTAGTTTTCATTATTTGGTTTACTGTGTGATTAGAATGACCGTGAATGGAGTTCATGACGAATAATGAGAACTACGAAGTGTTTTGTGTAGAGACTTCGTAGTTTTCATTATTTGGTTTACTGTGTGATTAGAATGACCGTGAATGGAGTCCATTACAAATAATGAGAACTACGAAGTCACTCCACAAAATAAACTTTATTGGCCTAGCGCTTTTAACCTACAAAGAGGTCATCATCAAATTTGTTTTTGGAGAGACTTTGTAGTTTTCATTCTTTCTTCTGTTAGATGGAGAGATATCCAACAATATATCAACCTTTCCAAGAGATTCTGGGTAAGAGATGGTGTAGTTTAAGGAATCGGGGCTGGCAAGAAGGGCCCAACAACCTGCCCTATTTACCGGGCTTTGCCACCCCACCCTAATACTACATATTGTAGTAAATGTAATGCTGATTTCGAAACACTAGGTTAAAGTGAAACTTATTACCTACTTGAAATTGGCCATTATTTAGGGGGGGGGGGGGCATTATTGTTTCATACATCTATCAAATATAAAAATGTTTCTGCCTTAAGGTATCGAAAGCAAGAAAGCTTAGGTCCGTATTCAAAGACATTTCCTAACATTTTCCTTAAGGAATCCTTAAGGAGAATGTTGGGACAATGTTAGGAAAATGTTTTTAAGCCACGAAAACCATGTTTTTCCCCACTTTTAACACGGGAACGATCATTTAAATTTCGTGGCTTAAAAAATTTTCCTAACCTAAACCTAACATTCTCCTTAAGGAGATCTAACATTTTCCTTAAGGAACCCCTAAGGAGAATGTTAGGAAAATGTCTTTGAATACGGGCCTAAGTCTGGTAGTGTGGTACGTGTTGTTTCTAGTTAAAGCAAGGGACACTTATTATGGACACAACAAAGCCACGGCTGTTCTGTGGATTAGACGCAAAATTCCGGCGTACTAGGATAAATAAGGTAGAACACTATCTTCTATCTAAGGGAGTTAGCAAAAAGGGCCCAAAACGTGGCCTACTTGCTAGGTAATCTATCACCTCTCCCTAATTACTATCACTCTCAATTGGTCATTATCATATAAAGCAAATATTTTGAATAATCACTTTTGTGGCAGAAGTAGTTAACTGAAAAGACGACAGTGGCGCATTCTCGTAGTGGGTATAGTGAAACTAACAAATTACACACAAGCGCTCCTGTTAACTGGCTTCGGAACTAATACTATTTAACCGTAACAATATATCCCACGACCAGCTTTCTTTATCTGTCCATTCTTTGATATCAACCAATGCACTTAAAGAAGAAGACTTCTTCTCATGAGACTGAAAGCCCAAGAAGCGGCCAGGGCTTTTGTGTTATTAAATTTTTTTATTAAAGAGTTTTCAACAAAAAAAAAAACGATAGAAGATTAGAAAACGTTAAAACTGTACTCACTATTCTTGGTAAAAGTGACGATTTTCATAACTTTTCCATATCTTGAGAAAATCTGCAACAAAAGACATGAATTAAAAAATCATCAAGTTAAAAAAATGAAATAACGTTGTTATGAGGATATTACAATAATATAGTGAGTTATAATCTATCCTCTTCCAAAAATCAGGAAATGATTCAAATGAGTTTAAATTTAGTTCAAGAGTATACCTTCACTTAATGTATAAGTACACTAAGTTTCCTTTCAATACGACAAGTATATCCATGATTTGTGTTGGATCATAATAGTTAAGCAGCATTAAGCGTGGCCAAGTGCTGTATGGGCGACCACTGAGAATAAAAGGGATGAATTTACTACCTGAGAACGAGCGAAGCGACTCCGAGGACATGCTACGGTATAAATTTGGCGATTTGTATATTCTGAGGACGAGCGAAGCGACTCCGAGGACATGCTACGGTATAAATTTGGCGATTTGTATATTCTGAGGACGAGCGAAGCGACTCCGAGGACATGCTACGGTATAAATTTGGCGATTTGTATATTCTGAGGACGAGCGAAGCGACTCCGAGGACATGCTACGGTATAAATTTGGCGATTTGTATATTCTGAGGACGAGCGAAGCGTGTCCAAAGCAGGGAGGATGAGCGCAGCGAATCCGATGTGATGAGGAAAAGTTCCGAGGTACCCCGTACCCGATTTTTTTTAATTATCTTAAATATATTTTAAGATATTTTATAACATATGAAATGCACTATCTACAGATAGCTGCATTCGACATGCATACACATACATGAATACACATACACACATGAATGAACGATACTACAATGATTACATGAAACTTTTAAAACTCGGACTCGATAAAAGTAACTCATAAACTTAGAAACTTATTCGATTTAAAACTTAAATTGAAAATTTTAAAAATAGCTTAAGTATTTGCGGCAGGGCAACTTAGATGGGTAAGTTATTATTCTATACAACTTAAATATGCATTAAATTACTACGCCAGACGCGAATGTAAACTTTATGATACGTATATAAAACATATACGTATAAAATGTATACGTATAAAATGTATTCGTATAAAATGTATACGTATATAATGTATTCGTATAAAATATATATGTATGAAATATATACGTATAAAATGTATACGTATAAAATGTATACGTATAAAATATATATGTATAAAATGTATACGTATAAAATGTATACGTATAAAATATGTGTGTATGAAATATATACGTATAAATATGTATACGTATAAATACGAGGTATCCCGTACCCGATTTTCTCTAGTTTCGGATAAGAACCATCCGACACAAAACAATCGATAGGTATAAGAAATTACCAAACTATATAAGAAGATTACAGCAGCAAATCGGATCAAAAAGAAAAACATAAGAAGTAACGAGATAAAAAGACAAGAGGCAATAGAACCATCAACGTAATGATATGAAAAGATAAACAAAAAGAAAACAAAAAGAGGAAGAAAAGTAAACAATGTTTTGAGGGGAAAAAACGCAAACTAGTTTACGTATTTAGGTCGAACGGCTACCATCCCCGGTAATTTGAAAACCGAATGGCTCGTATTTGGCCTTAGAATAATACTATATATAGAAGGAGCACAGGACCGTAAACACAATGTAATTCCACTTGTAACACGAAAGCCGGTTGACTGGTGCACTTAAGTAATGCTGCCAACCTGACAACAAAACATTATTTTAAATATGTATCATAAATATCTTTTAATGAAGAAAGATCGTAAAGAACAAATATTAGAACTTAAAACACCTGCTGAGTATTTAATAAAACCGGCCTTGGATGGCAAAAGGGTGGCGGAATACAAGAATCTACATTTAGTTGACGAGGACAACTTTTAATATGATTTTAATAAATACGTTAAACTACAATTTAAAATGCTTAAAATATTGTAATGCCCCGATATTTATATTAGTATTTTATGAATAATTGAATTGAATTGAATCATTAAATAATAATAGAACATAATAATTCAGCAACCGGAAGAATTGCCAATTTTTTTTAGAAAATTGTATATTGTTAGGGTGGCAGCATTACTTAGGTGCACCAGTGAACCGCCTTTCGTGTTATCAGTAGTGCTCCTTCTATATATAGTATTATTTTAAGTATTCGGCACCTTGTGATATTAGGTTAGGTCATGCAGATATGTTTTCAACTAGGATTAAGTTTAAGTATTAGTAAACTGCGTAGGCTTCCGCGGTTATTGTCATGATGATTTAGGTCTTCCGTTGGTGACCTCGTCAATGTACAAGAAGAATCCGACATTTCTCTTCCACTGTGGGAGTCACATACGTCGATGTCTCGACAGGACGTAACATCGACACATGATTCGGTTAAAGTGTCGAGGTTATGAAGTGTCGATACAACGTAAACTCCTGCCACGAAAAGTGTCGACGTTATGTAGTATCGAGACATCGTCGTGTCAAGACTACGATACGGCAACACCAATCAGAACAAAACGTCTGCCATATGCTTGTTTAAAAAAAGAGACAAGTATAATTTTACACTAAATTTTGATGAATATTGTAAATGTGTTGCTGAAATTCTAATTTAACAATTATATAAATAAAGTTAAAGTTTTATTCCCAATTCAATTACTTTCACGATTGCTTATCTACAAAAACATTTAATTACAAACATAAAAGGTCTAATTGAACAACTTAACTAAATTGCTAATAGGGGGACTCAAAAACGGAGAAAGGTAACAAAGTTGCTTAAAGGGGATTATGTTGAACTTAAAGTTGTTATCAATAAAAAAAAGTTGCCCCTTAAATAAAAATAAAGCAACTTAAGTCGCTCAAGGGATAAAGTTTTAATAAGTTACAGGTCTAAAGCTTTTTTCCGCTTCTGTTAGCTTCAAACGAAGCTTTTTATTTTATAAATCATAGCAATTATATAAAAGACGTTTAAATTTAGAAACATTGATAACGTAACTTATACGAATTATTTATTTTTATTTTTCCTCATTAATAACGTAGGTACAAAAGGAAAGTTATTGCGTTTGCATTTAAAATCTAAATCGAATTCAACCTGCATTTTTTGTTTTTATATAAAAACATTGTAGTCTCTATTTTGTCTTAGTTTATGTTTATCGTAGTATCCGTTTTTCTGTGTGTTAGTCTGTGTTTGCTCATTTCCCTTAAATCGCCAAGTATATTGACGTTTGAAATAAAAACAAATATATTATTTGGATATGGTTAATAATTTTGTAATACGATCCCACGGAGGAAGTTCTCCAAAAAACTTTCAAACCAATATAATTTAACATTACCAAAGAAAGAGACCAAACAAATTGGTCGAAACATCTTAAAGTATACCTCAGGGATGCCAAAAGAGGGCCGGATGTTAGATTGAAACACCGCCCCGAAAAAAGTTTATTTCTAAAATTTATATTACTATTTAACTTTTCTGAGCCCCAGACGGGGATTTAAATAAAGCAAAAAGCCTTTTAAATTATTTTTTGAATTTTATACGAGTTTAGTAGTAAAAGTCACTTTTACAAATTGAAAAGTTGTCGAGAGAAAAAATTGTGGATAGAAAAGTTTTCAGATTTTTTTAAAACTTACGTTGGATATTTAAACAAAAACATACTACACGCATATTATATTTTCGTAATAAATAGAGTAGAACGATTCAATCGGTCTAATAGAATCTACATAAGATTTCAGACCGTAACATAAAAATATATGAGATTAAATGGACCTCTATATAAAATCTACTTAACTAATGCATCCTTCCCAAAAATCTGCCAAAAATATATCATCCCCTTTTCGCAGAACTTTCTTTTTACCATACGTCCCCTTTCACCAGTCCCTTTTCACCACACAGTCTGGATGAAGGGAACCAGTATCATTGTTTATACACAATATAACATAATGTTAAACCCATTATCAAGATTATGTATGGAAACAATGCTTGGTATCCTTTAAGATAAAATTGTGTTTTTGGTTAAAAATGAATTTTTATGTGTTAAAAAAAAGAAAATAAAACTTTAAGAAAGTCCGATGAAGAATTGTGCATCATACAAAAGGATATGACACTATAGGATATATATATATATATATATATATAATATATAATATATATATATATATATATATATATATATATATATATAAGAGAGAGAGAGAGAGAGAGAGAGAGAGTGTGAGAGATCAAGAGGTCAATTAGAATCGATCCCTCGCTGCTCCTTTTCGCGAATTATCAATGAAGAAATGAGCTTATGAGGTTGGGTCATGGAGGGGAGAAGTAGATTTTTATGAGGGGGGGGGGTTTCTTGATCAAGAATATATATATATAATATATATATATATATATATATATATATATATATATATATAATATATATATATATATTATGTTTTTAACTTTGATTTTAATTTTTAATATTTTAACTCTGCTTAAGTGTAATTCTGTTTTTAAATTTTATATAAGTTACCTTATGCTCAAGGCGAAAACTGTGTTTTTATTCCGTAAGTTTTAAGCTTTATAATTTGTATTTGTATTTTTATCTCTTTAATTTCAGTTTTATTTTAATGATGTATTTAGTTTAAGTTTTAAGATTTGTTTTTAAGAATATTTTATTGTATTGTAGGGCCCTGATGAAGAACTTGTAGCTAAGTTCGAAACGTTGGCTAAGCGAATAAATATATGGTTTTCAAGTAAAGCTGTGTTATTATTCTAACCTCATCCCGAGATTGGTGCAAAGTATATATATATATATATATATATATATATATATATATATATATATATATATATATATATATATGGCAGAAACTTAACAGGCACTTAAAAAGGTACTTGTACTATTACTATACTTTAAAGGTATATTTTTACCTTTATACAAAGTTATATTGTTATTTATATATATATATATATATATATATATATATATATATATATATATATATATATATATATATATAACAACAATATGAAAATAGAAAAACAAATTATAAGATTATAAACAACAATTAAATAACTTACAGATGGTTAAAAATATAGAAGGAAAGGATGTACTCCTTTCCTTCTATATTTTTAACCATCTGTAAGTTATTTTAATTGTTATATATATATGTATATATATATATATATATATAATATATATATATATATATATATATAATATATATATATATATATATATATATCTGTTTGTGTGTATGTACGAGATTTTCGTGTCCTAGATGTTTCTATGGGACACGATAACTTTCGAACGCTATCTTGGATCGAAATGAAACTTGGCATAAAAATCAACCTTGTACCGAACGCTATTGTTTATGAAATATGAGTGACGTCATTAGCCCACAAAAACACCCAACAAACATTTCAGAAAATCATAAATCTTTTATAGTGTTTAGATTGAGCTGAAATGTTTTAAACAAATACTTAAATGTATGGTTTACAAACATACAAAGTTTTATTGTATTATCAGTACTAGTTCCGGTTGCATTGATTGACATATATATGTTAAACAAAACATTTTGTCATTATTTGACATGATGTAAACAAATCACGTATTTTTACAAATACATTTGAAAATTCACTTATATCGTGGTAGTATGCCACTTATAAACCAGTAATATGACCTTAGAATAATACTATATATAGAAGAAGCACAGGACCGTAAACACAATGTAATTCCACTGATAACACGAAAGCCGGTTGACTGGTGCACCTAAGTAATGCTGCCAACCTGACAAAAAAACATTATTTTAAATATGTGTCATAAATATCTATTAATGAAGAATGATCGTAAAAAACAAATATTATAACTTAAGACACCTGCTGAGTATTTAATAAAACCGGTCTTAGATGGCAAAAGGATGACGGAATACAAGAATCTACATTTAGTTGACGAGGACTACTTTTAATATAATTTTAATATATACGTTAAACTACAATTTAAAATGCTTAAAATATTATAATGCACCGATATTTATATTAGTATTTTATGAATAATCAATAATTAATTAATAATAGAACATAATAATTCAGCAACCGGAAGTATTGCCAACTTTTTTTTAGAAAATTGTATATTGTTAGGGTGGAAGCATTACTTAAGACCACCAGTGAACCGCCTTTCTTGTTATCAGCAGTGCTCCTTCTATATATAGTATTATTTTAAGAATATGACGAACTGATAAATTACAACAACATGCCGCGAAGCGGCCCCCAGTGCCTTTGCCGTGTGGCGGCTAAGAGCCAAATCTCTTGTTTCTTTCTTGTACAACCTCAAACGAGCAATTTCCAGATAAAAATTCGCCGAGATGCAAAATGTCAACACAGGTATAAAGACATTAATCTATGTTATTGGACCTATGTTGTCCTAGAGGATCATTTGGAACCCAATGTCAGAACATACTTTCCATCATGTAATTCCATTTGTCTTTACTAAGAGAAGGACGTAAGTCCAGTTTATATTTTCGACACAAACATAAAGAAAATCATTTTAAAAGCATCAGTATTGTTCTCTCAACGTAATTTATTGAGCCAATTATCATCTCTCAATTGTTTTCTCAATTTCATCTAGCGTAATTTATTTCGCCAACTATTACCTGCTTTTTTTACCTTTCCACATTTACACCGTAGGTATATAGGACAAGTATTGCGTTTGCAAAAAAATCCGAAACCGGGATGTCACCGGAATTATCCGCTTCAGGTGTTTTTAATGCCTCCTGAGTGGTTTTCGCAGAGTTGTCTGTATGTGTGCGTGTGTTATCATCGCAGCGATCAGTGTATTTATGCTAGAGAGTTGAAATTTTGCACAAAAAAACAGTCTACTGCTATAGCAGTGCTATTCGAAAAATATTGTTTTTATGACATCATTAACCGTTAATAATGATTCAGAAAAATTTGAAAAATTTAATATAATTTTTTTTTCATAAAAAAATTTATGAAAAATCATAAAACGAGAAAAAAATGCGATTGTATTGAGATTTAGCATGCATATAGCTTTAGATAAGCTTAACATATGTGCCAAGTTTCATATCATTATCAGCATTAGTTCAATTTTTATTGAATGACTAGTGCACGTTTTTTAAGAAATTGTAAAAAAAAAGAAAATGGTCTAATTGAGTTGAAATTTAGTACAAGTGTATATTATTACCAAATAAATAAGTTCACTAAGTTTCTTTGCAATACGACAAGTATATCCATGATTTTTGTTGGATCATAACAATTAAGCAGCATTGAGCGTGGTCAGTGCTGTATGAGCGACCTCTGAGAATGAAACGGATGCATTTACTATCTGAGGACGAGCGAAGCAAGTCTGTTGAATTATAAAGCGAAGGCATGTTGAATTATAAATTTGGGGAACTGTATTTCTGAAAACAAGCGAAGCGAGTCCGATGTGATGAGGAAAAGTTCCGAGGTACCCCGTACCCGATTTCTGTTTTGGAAAACACAATGCCTTTCCAATATACCTACGGTATAAATGGGGAAAAGTAAATATTTTAATTAATCATTATAGCTAAACAGTTAAGTAATCAATTACCCAGCGTAGTCAAAGAACTTAATGAACAAGATATGATTTTGAATGAGCGCCAGTAGAGTTCATAATTAAAGGAACGAAGAAAAGAGTCTCCCCAAAACTATAATTTATGATTAATTAATATGGCTTTTATTTATTTATACAGCCACTGATGATGGCCTCATGTTAGGTTGAAAGCGCTTTAAATAAATTATTGTTTTGTGGAGAGGCTATTTTCTTCGTTGCTTTCATTATGATGAACAACAACAAAAGATTTTAATTTTTTCACCAAAAAAGATTCCTCTATTAAAAAAATCCTCTTTATAATCATAATGATTTTAAATTAAACTATGTATAATGTTATTATAGATAGTATTTATTTTAATTAAACGTTATAGTTAAGATACAAAGTTTCTTTAGTAACGAGAAAAACAAGTTTAATTAATACGGAATGAAAACTTAAATCTTGCTTGTTTATAACTTAAATATGTTATAAACTATTTTCGATGTATAAGTTTCAGCAAATCGTTCATCATAATTACAAAGTTTTTGAATTCGATGATGAATAGGTTTTCTGGGGTGGAACTTAGGTCCTATTTACTAAGATTTTACAGTCAAGATTTTATAACCGTCCAAAGGGTTTATTTATTAAAATTTTATAACAGTCCAAAGGTTTTATTTATTAAGATTTTAAAGTCAAGATTTTATAACCGTCCAAAGGGTTTATTTATAATATTTATAAAGTATCTCCTTCATTATATATTCAATACGTTGATATAAATACCCAAAAATCATTTTTAGAAAAAAGTAATTTTATTAGTAAAATATTTTACAGGAAACAACAAGGATAAAATCTTGGGCCGATTTTATTTTTAATTTACATAAACAGTCTTTCATCAGCGGTTATCTTAAATAAAATAGATAAAATAAATGAAATAAATAAAGTAAATAAAATAAATAAATAAAATAAATAAATAAATAAAATAAATAAATAAATAAAATAAATAAAATAAATAAAATAAATAAAATAAATAAAATAAATAAATAAATAAAATAAATAAAATAAAATAAAAATAAATAAAATAAATAAAATAAATAAAATAAATAAAATAAATAAAATAAAAATAAATAAAGTAAATGAAATAAATACATTAATTTATTTATTTTATAAATAAATAAATAAAAATATATAAATATATTTATTTGTTGAATGCAAATGGAACATGCAAACCAAAGAGTCAAAATACAAAAAAAAAAAAACGATCAAGACAAAGATCACACAAAGCTCTTTTGGCAAAAAAAAATCAAGATCAAATGATTTAATAACATTAAAGATGGTTTAATTTAAAATAATCATAATTATATAGAGGATTTTTTAAATGTAACATTAATTAATAACTAAAATAAAACACTACGAGTATATTGTGATTTTCATCTTCTTATCACTTAATTTAAATACTCGTGACAACCCATTAAAACCCTATTTTTCAATGAAATAGTGAATCTACTGAGTTCATACGCCCTAAAATTAATTAAATTAAAGCACTTTGAGAAAACATTTAAAGAAATAATCGTCACAAATAAGAAAAACCAAAAAACCACCATAAGGACGATCACCCTTTCGTAATCAGTTTTCTTGTCCGAAATATTAAATTCCAGTACCTATTAATGTTATCAACTAAACTAAATTTAATTTAGGACTCCCTGTCCCCCCCCCCGTTTTTTCAAGTATAATAAAGACTTGTATTATGCCTCATCACGTCTTAGGCATTTTACCGAGGATTTCTTTAAAACAATTATTTTCCCTAAAAAGTTTCCCTAAATTATTTTTTCCGGGGAAACAGTCCCTTTTTGCTATCGTTTAAATAAATTATATTTTTTCCGAGCGGCAAAAACACTACTCACAACGTCCTTGCTTTATTCATGTTTAATTTTTTTTCAAATTTCTTTCTTTTTTTTTTTTTTTGTTTAAATTTTTTTCTTTTTTTTTAAACTTTTTCCCTCTTTCTATTCATTCTTTATGCCTCGTTTCTCTTTATTGGTTTTCAAAAACTAAATCGGTTACCAACTTTACAACTTTAATATTCCCAAGAGTTAATAAAGAATTTAAGGACAGGGAGAAAAATTTGTTTATTTTTTTCGGTTGGCAACTCTTGTCTATTAATATTTTATTGTTTACTAACTCCTAGTTTGGAAAAGTTCTCTCTTGATCATGTAAACCAAAACAAAATTACGGCGAGGAGGTCCGCAAACCGGGATAATTTTCTTCAAAAAATATTAAAAATACTACTAATAATAATAATAATACGTAAAGTGATATAAAAAAAATACATTACAAAAAGAAAAGAAAAGAAAACAATTTTTGCAACATAAAAATAAAAAAAAAGAAAATTTATGAAATAGTTAGCCAGTTCTTAATTTCAGATTTGAACTTGTTGTAGTATTTTAGATCAACAATATTTGTTATGTGATCTGGTAAGAGATTGAATAGATTAAGTGCTACCATACTGGCATGTCTCTGTAGTAGGTTACTATTGCAAGTACAAATAGCTACTAGTTAGAGAGGTGGTTAGTCATAAAAAAATGGTAAAATTTGTAAAAACCAGTCAGGAGCCATTTAAGACACCTAAAACGAATAATTCCGGTTTCATCTCGATTTTCAGATGTTTTCGCAAACACAATACTTTTCCTATATACCTACAGAATAAATGAGGAAAAGTAAAAGCACTAATTTAATATTATTTATCTACTCCTTGTATTGTAAGTTCTACTTACAGTCTTGTTATCTCACACAGTAAATGTACTTTTACTCCCTAGGGAGGAAAAGTAAAAGTGTTGCCAACTTGACAGAAGTTTTTAGTCAAATTTTTAGGAATTTTAGGAAATTTTTAGGGATTTTTTTCGGTGTTATGTTGGTACTACGGGTAGAATATACAATATACACACGCTAATGTTTAAATTAAAAATATAATATTACACATTATTCTATTGACAGCTTACAATAAAATAATGTGAAGATAGTGGCTTTATTCTCTCTTCATCAGAGTAATTGACATGGTAAGAATAAACTAAACTAACACAATAACAATTAAGGAGCTGAAGAATATATTAATAGTTGTTAGTATTAGTTCTCTAGTTGTAGATAAAATTTAATATGCAACAAGGGATGAAAGTTTTCAGCTCTCGTATTATCTCCCTCGTCAAGCCTCGGGAGCCAAAATGTTAGTTAACTCCCTCGGCAAGCCTCGGGAGCGAACTAGTTTATCTCCCTCGGCCTACCAGCCTCGTGAGCTAATGAAGTTTCCTCCTTCGGCCCTGCCTTAGGACGAAACTTTAACTTGAGCTGTAAAACTTACTTTCATCCCTTGTTGCATAAATAACTATTGTATGAAAGTGCAACAACGAAACACGCGTGAGAAGATTTCTCTCGTAAGCCAGTCAGTGCCAACAGCCCAGGAGATTTTTTTTCATGTTCGTTAAAAAGAAAAACTTTTTCTTTGACTACCAAAGAAAATGCCTTCGTCTTAAAACTTCATTTAATGTTTCTGGTTGACGGTAACTTAAACCACTAACGAGGCAGAGGGTGTAACAGACCGAATAAGGGAATAAAAAGAGGGGAAGAAAAAGAAAAATAGAGGGAGTAACAAGTTGTTTTATCCCCTGTTTAGCCGAGAGTAAGATTAGAAACAAGAAATGAGATAAAGCAACTATTTCTTTCCCCCTTTTCAAAACTTTATTTTTAAATTTCAGATGTTAAAGTTGGCAGTATATGGCGATAAATTAATGTTATAAATCAACAAATAGGCAATAAATAATAAAAGAAAAGAAGTCTCTCCACAAAAACAAAACTTTATTGGCAAAGCGCTTTCAACTTAACTAGAGGCCATCATCACTGCAAAAATAAATAAATAAATGAAAAAAAATTATTTCATTCATTAAAATCCTCCGATTGAATCAAGCTGACACCCATCCGATACGAGTTGGCAGAATTGCAGATCCTTGTTCAGGAAGGCATTTACGAAAAATTGAGACCGGTTCCAGCCATTACACTTTTTATTAACAAAACACACCTGGGCTCTTGGTCTATAAAGAACATCTTAATCATAAAAAAATTACAAAAACGCCTTACATCCAAGAAGTTAGAAATTTATAAATTTCTAACAACCAGGTGATTCAATTTGATGTAAACAAACCAAACGCATTCGGAGGTTAATAACCTGACGTTTTTATGAATGACGAGTGACGTCATTGCAGGACTCGATATAGGAAGCCGACATTTGAAATTTACTATTTATTCCTGCAATGACGCAAGCTGATAGAGTTTATAAGGTGATTCAATTGGAGTGTTTTTATGAATGAAATCAATTTTTTTTTTGACATGTTAGGTTATAGTCCGGAATTGACGTCATTGCAGAAATAAATAGTAAATTTTCAATGTTGAATGCCTATACAGATTCATGAATGACGTCACACGTCATTCATAAAAACGTCAGGTGTTAACCTCCGAATGCGTTTGGTTTGTTTACATAGAATTGAATCACCTTATAAATTTCTAACATCTTGCAATAAATAAATTTCTAACATCTTGCAATTGATCACCTTATAAATTTCTAACATCTTGCAATTGAATCACCTTATAAATTTCTAACATCTTGCAATTGAATCACCTTATAAATTTCTAACATCTTGCAATTGAATCACCTTATAAATTTCTAACATCTTGCAATTGAATCACCTTATAAATTTCTAACATCTTGCAATTGAATAACCTTAAAAATTTCTAACATCTTGCAATTGCAATTGAATCACCTCTACATCTTAAAATTTCTAACATCTTGCAATTGAATCACCTTATAAATTTCTAACATCTTGCAATTGAATCACCTATAAATTTCTAACATAAATTGAATCTATAAATTTAACATCTTGCAATTGAATAACCTTATAAATTCAATCAGCTTGGTCTTTTAAGGCCATTAGATATATAATGTCAAATTAGTATTGCAAAGAAGAGAATAAGAGAGTAAAAAGATATTTCTAAAAAAGTATAATAAATATATTAGAATTAAAACAAAAAGAAACAAAAACGGAGGAACCCCTTAAAACAAAACAGTTCCAAATTAAAATTAGAAAATGTCATCTTCATTTGTAAGTTGTTGAAGGAAGTACCAAAACAAAACAACCATGTGGAGCATTAAAAACAAACAAAACAAAAGCATATGAAAAATAACTAACAAAGAAAACATATGAATAAGATGAACAATAAAAGAAGAAAAGTTTTCAATGCTAAAGGAAAAACCAAATATAGGAAAAACTTTTTAGCTGTCAAATGTGTATGTAAGATACGTGAACAAAGAACCATACAATGAGTGGTTTTTGCCACAAAAAAGCATATGGTAGCTAAAAAAAACCCCTTTTTTTACTTAAAAACAATAGCCGAAGAAAAAGGTTTACGTTGTCTTTCAAACAGGAAATCTGGTAGTAATTGCAATAGAAAAGAGCTAATAGTTATTGCAAAAAGAAAGAGGTAATAGTATTTGCAGTTGGAAAGAGGTAATAGTAATTGCAATAGGAAAGAGGTAATAGTAATTGCAGTTGGAAAGAGGTAAAAGTAATTGCAGTAGGAAAGAGATAATAGTAATTGCAGTGGGAAAGAGGTAATAGTAATTGCAGTAGGAAAGAGATAATAGTAATTGCAATATGACATCCTGGTTTGGATTTTTTTGCAAACACAATACTTTTCCTATATACCTACTGTATAAATGAGGAAAAGTAAAAAGCATGATCATAAAAGTGATTTCAGGATTGGAGACTCAGAGAGCATAAAATTAAAGTTTTTTTAATTTGAAACTAACATACCTGGTAAAGCAAATCCAGAGAAACTGGATAGAACATATGCTCAATAACAACTCGAAGCACTGTGTTTGGTCCTCCTTGAGTATCTGAATGTCCTGAAATAGCCTGAGCGGCTTGTAGAGCTGCTTGAGCGCTTGCATTCTGAAACAGAAAGACAATGAAATTAGTTTAGAGTAGAGAAGGATTTAGCAAAAGCTATTAAGCTAGGCTGGACATGGAATCCGGTTTCATTTAGAGCAGAACTTTCGACAACTAATCGACTACTAATCAATTACTAATCGACTACTAGCCAGGATTAAACGCTTTTGTCACAAGCTTGGTCTAGCCTGGTCTCGACCCAGGCCATACCACTCAAGGCATGAGTGATAGTAATAAGGAAGAGGTGATAGATCACCTAGCAAGTAGTCATTTTGTTGGACCCTTTTTGCTAACTCCCTTAGATAGAAGATAGTGTTCTACCTTATCAGTCTTGGTGGAGGCATTTTACGTCTAATCCACAGAAGAGTCGTGATTTTACTCTAAGTTCTCTAGCTTCAACTAGAAGCAACACGTGCCCTACTGCCAGACTAAGCTTTCCTGCTTTCGAAACCATAAGGCAGAAACATATATATTTAATATAAAATACTATGAGGGTCCTAAATTTTGCCCAAACCCGCGAGTTCATTTAGGGTTAGGGATCTTTTACGAGTACCTGACACCAGCTCGGAACCACCGGCTTAACGTCCCTTTCGAAGGACGGAACATGAATGGATTTCCATCTCTCGCATGAAAATCCTAGAGGCCCCGACTGGGATCGAACCCGGACTGTCTGGGTGGCAGGCGCTCGCCCTAACCACTACACCACCGGCACCCCCCCGCTACAAAGAACAAACTATTAGTATTAAATTAACTCGGTTTAGTCTCTAATAGGCTTAATAGAGAAAAAAATCCATTGATTGCTCCCCGGGACCATTCAAGGGATTATAGCTTTTGCCACCTGTGTCCAGCCTCTGACATAGACCAGAACTTGAGCTAACCACAGACTTATATCTTTTACCGATTGTCAGTAGTTAAAAATCAATTTAAGAAATAAATCTTACATGCTGCATTGCAAGTTTGTTAACCAGTGTCATCAGTAATATGTAATATCGCAAAACTTTAAAAAAAAAGTTATGTTTATGCAAACCTGAATTCATACAAGAATTAAACCAGACAAACCATTCCGAACTTTTCAAATACAAATGTTTGCTGATCTACTAAAAAAGTTTGTGCAAACCAAAAGAAAAAAAAATAAAAAGAAGAAATAAGCGCAAGCATAAAAAGAAATGTAAACAAACATCACATAAGCAAAATGACGTTAGGGTAAAAAGTTTTTCAGACGTTAAGTGGCTTTTTTCGAAACATTTCATACACGCTACATTTACCGCTAAAGTTTAGCGTTTACGTCTAGTTTATTTGACGAGTGTTTAACGTTGCGGCAGAATTTGAAGGATTGCTTCAACTTAGCGCTAGGGAAGTTTTAACTAGAGGGGAAAAATCAGTATTTTACAGAAATGAATAGAATATAGATATCAGTGCTTAAGGCAAACTCTTGAAGGATAGGGTTGGTACGGAAAGAAGGTAACACTCAGGCGAGATAGGTTACAATCAAGTTAACTGATCTTGAAGATTTAGGTCTTCCGATGGTGACCGAGTCATTGTAGATGAAGAATCCGACGTTTCGATTCCACTGAGGGAGGCATCTTCAGGGATGTAGGACATCATGGATAGAAACACAATCCTCTACAAAACTGAACTGAAGATGGAGACGATGGAGACCCTAATGGGCTATAATCTTCGTCCTCGAAGAAAAGGTCAGAGACAGGTATAAATAGGGTCTCCATCTTCAGTTCAGTTTTGTAGAGCATTGTGTTTCTATCCATGATGTCCTATATCCCTGAAGATGCCTCCCACAGTGGAAGCGAAACGTCGGATTCTTCATCTACATTAACGTGGTCACCACCGGAAGACCTAAATCTTCATGACAATAACCGCGAAAGCCTACGCAGTTTATTAACAGATCTTCTTAGGACAGCTTCAGACTTTGTCAAGTATTACATAAATTTTAAGTGTACTTGTATGTACTTATTATCTCTAGAAACTCAGGCAAGTTAGGTTACAACTATTGTTAATAGTAATTTTAGGACTGCTTCAGATCCCTCAACGATATGACGTAGAGTCTTCTTTTCTGTACTTATATCTTTATGGTACTCATTGGTTTGAGATATGCACTGCTATCTCTATGTAATTATATCTCTGTACACTCTGGCAACTTAACCTGTCCCCTCAAGACGACTGCTTCAGCTGACCCATAATGAGATGGGACACACTATCAAAGCAAGATCTAAAAAAAACTAAAGTTCCCGATACATTTCCGATCTCCCCAATACAATCCCAATTTCCCCAATACATTCCCGATTTCCCCGATACATTCCCAATTTCCCCAATACATTCCCCATTTCCCCGATACATTCCCAATTTCCCCAATACATTCCAATTTCCCCAATACATCCCTAATTTCCCCAATACATTCCCAATTTCTCCAATACTTTCCCAATTTCCCCGATACATTCTCAACGGTATAATTGATTTTAACATAAAAAATTCTTAAGGGTGAGTAAAATGAAGAAATTACACAATACGAACAATTTCACACCCCGAGTAGCTCTGACGGTAAAAGTGCAATAAAATTAACGAGTTCCCAACTTCAATCTTACCCTGTTTATCTGAGAAAATAAAATTTTCCAATCAGTACCCGTCGTTGTTTGGTAATAAAATCGTTTAGGGGTTGAAAATTGTATTAAATCGTCCACACCGCAAACCAGTGACTGTTCGAGTAACAACTGACATCGAGCAGACGAGGCTTACACAAACAGAAATCTTGAATATAGATTGAGGTATTGGTCTCCACGTATTAAGATCATTGATACTGATCATTGAGGGCACAAATGAGACTGTTCTTTGTTTTACGGCACTCTATGACCCCAACCGCTCATTTTTTTCTTCGAAAATTAGCTAAAAAGAACTTAAACATAAGAAGCGAACCAAACTATTCACTGTGAAGAGAATTGGTTAGGGTTGTAGCCAACCTAGTAATCCTTTTTTAAAACAAAGTAATCAAAATTAATCCCATTTTTTATAACAAGGAGAGTTAAAGATTAAAGAGTACTACAACAGTTACTACAAAAGCCTCCAACTCCAAAACAAAGATACAAGATTTTACACTTTCCTTTATTTTTCCGCTCACTTTACTACTGCGGGAATATCTGTGTGGTTCTTTAATCTTTAAAAGAGAAAAAGTTAAAGTGTTAAACGGGGCAGAAAAATACTTCTTTAAAAACCCTGGAAAAAGAGATTTCACTGAACATGTTTTAGAAACAGCTTTTTTAAAGAACATCTTAATTATAAAAATTAACGAAACCGCCTCACTCCAACTAAGTTTGATCAAATACAAATTGACATTGTATTCATATTATAGTATTCTGATTATTTCAAGTATTTCTAATAGACCAAGAGCCCAGGGGTGTTTTGTTAATAAAAAGTGTAATGGCTGGAACCGGTCTCAATTTTTCGTAAATACCTTCCTGAACAAGGATCTGCAATTCTGCCGAATCTTATCGGATGGGCGTCCCAGGCAGAACGCACTTTACAGGTCAAATTTACCACCTAAGTTAATAAAAAGTGTAATGGCTGGAAACGGGTTTAATTTTACGTAAATACCTTCCTGAACAAGGATCTGCAATTCTGCCAACTCGTATGGGATGGGCGTCCCAGGCAGAACGCACTTTACAGGTCAAATTTACCACCCTAGTTAACAAACAGTGTAATGGCTGGAACCAGTCTCAATTTTTCGTAAATACCTTTCTGAACAAGGATCTGCAATTCTGCCGACTCGTATCGGATGGGTGTCTCAGGCAGAACCTTTGACCCCTAAAGTGCGTTCTGCCTGGGACACTCATCCGATACGAGTTGGCAGAATTGCAGATCCTTGTTCAGGAAGATATTTACGAAAATTGAGACCGGTTCCAGCCATTAAATTTTTTTATTAACAAAACACCCCTGGGCTCTTAGTCTATGAAGAACATCTTAATCATAAAAAATAACAAAACCGCCTTACATCCAAGATGTTAGAAATTTATAAGGTGATACAATTCGATGTAAACAAACCAAACGCATTCGGAGGTTATAACCTGACGTTTTTATGAATGACGTGTGACGTCATTGCAGGACTCGGTATAGGCGGCCGACATTTAAAATTACTATTTATTCCTGCAATGAGGTTAATTTTGGACAATAGCCCAACATGTCAAAAACAATTTGATTTCATTCATAAAAAAACCTCCAATTGAATCACCTTATAAACTTTATCAGCTTGCCTTACTTCAACTAAGTTTTATCAAATACAAATTGACGTAGTATTTTTATATAGTATTATGATTATTTTAAGTATTTCCGAAGAACATTTTAAAGATTAAGAATAACTTACAGCTTAATTTAAACTAATACTATATATCATTTGATACTACCGAGTTTTGCAAAACATGAATAGTTGACACAATATAATTGTGCGAGAGACACCTAGGAAATGTAACAAGCAAAATGCAATACTACATCTGAGAACTGTTCCATCATTCGACATTCGTCATACTTGATGGCTCGACATAATGTCATGTCCCACTCTGTTTCGTTACGTCTAACTCATCAGGGCGTCGACAGAGCCTAAACTCACTCTGACCTTCAATTAATTCCGAAGAATATAAGGTGAAGTATATACCAGAGACGAGCGGTGCTCTCATACCGCCATCATGCATGGCAAGCAAAACATATATCATTTGATACTACCGAGTTTTGCAAAACATGAATTGTTGACACAATATAATTGTGCGAGAGATACCTAGGAAATGTAACAAGCAAAATGCAATGCTACATCTGGGAACTGTTCCATCATTCGACATTCGTCATCATTGGCTTTTCAGGCTCTGTCGGCGCCCTGATGAGTTAGACGTAACGAAACAGAGTGGGACATGACATTATGTCGAGCCAGCAATGATGACGAATATCGAATTATGGAACAGTTCCCAGATGTAGCATTGCATTTTGCTTGTTACATTTCCTAGGTGTCTCTCACACAATTATATTGTGTAAACTAATACTAACTTACATTCCTTGGATTACAATACAATGTTAGCACAATTTATGTTTTTGTCGGATCACTAGAAAAAAAAGCAGCATTGAGCGAGGTCAGTACGTGGATAGGAGATCGCTTAGATCAAAACAAATCTTTCCTCCGAAGAACAAACCAAGCGATTCCTAGAATATACTCGATTAAAAATTAAGCGTTTTTTTTTTTGGAAACGCATAATTTTTTTCTAGAAGCGAATCCGAAATGGTTAGAATAAGCATAGCGAACCAAAAAGGTAAAGAAAAATTGCTTGCCTCGAACACAATTTTCTTTTAAATAATGTATAAAAAATTAAAAGAAAATAAATTTGAATAATGAAAATCTAAAAGGATGTCTATTTTTTAAAAATTTAAAAAAGAAGACATCTAAAAAAATTAATACATTTCTTTGAAATAATAGTCGCTGCACTTCCTTCAGTCGTGGATTTAAATTGTAAATAAAAATGGCGGCGCAAAAAAAAAAAGAAAAAGAAGATCAAAAACAGAAGAACTGTTAAGATTTAAGTATGTTGAGATGTTGCCTTTAGGGATGTATTATAGCAAGATTTCTTCTTTAAATTCTTCTTTATATCATTTAAGGGAAGAAAAGGAGGATATAGCTTAAGGCCATGTCATGTTAACAGAAAAACAGAGAAGGGTTCTCCCTCTAACCAATTTTTTCCTTGCGAAGGGAAAGAAATTTGTAACCACAAAAAATGGAAAGGAATAAATTTTAAATACAAAGGGATTCGATCGCACTTGCTTTAAATGATTTTCCTCATATATATCTCGTTGGTATATATGAAAAACTGCCTCCGTGGCCGAGGTCGTTAAGGCGTTAGCCTTTTACAGATCTTTGACACCCACAGAGGTCTGTGGTTCGCATCCCAGGTTATGCTCTCAGTTAGTTAGATAGAAAACACTAAGAAAATACTCACATAAAATTAGCAACGTTTCGAACTACGTTCTTCGTCGCCTAGACCGAACTGTCTCAATATCAAACTACCTGACCGACCTTTGATCGAATAAGACTATACCGGAGTCTTGATGTCAGAATACCAGACTGTCACCTGACCGAATATGCTTAGATAGGGCTGTCTTGACGTCAGAATACCGGACTGACATCTGACCGAATACGACTATACCGAAGTCTTGATGTCAGAATACCAGACTGTCATTTGACAGAATACGCCTAGACCGATCTGTCTCAATGTCTAACTATCAGGCCAGTCTAGAATGTCATTAGTAAACTGAAAAACCCCAAAGACCCTACTATATTCTTTAATACAACGGATGAAAAATTATAATACAATGAAACTAACACGAAACAATCACTACAGACAAATTAATTAATAACACAACAAAGCGATTTTAACCCAATAAGAGCAATCATCAGTGCCAAAACATAAATTAAACATAATTAAATTAACAAACTCCAAATAACCCCTAAAGAGATAACAAACCCCAAAATTAACAATAACAATAATAACTGGAAAATACCAAAAACAGTTAACATCATACAATTGAGATAACTTGGTTAATTTAGGTTCAAAGATTTCCTGCCTCGAGTTTCGTGGTTTTGATTTTCCTGTTGCCCAAAATGTATTTCGAATTTCCCTTTTTAAAAGAAAAAAAAGTTTATAATTTTGTTTTCACTTCAAAGGGATCTTTTGAAAATTTTCAACTTTGAAAGGTGTGCCCCAAGGGCCTTTATTTGGTCTTATTTTATTATGCATTAAGATTTTCGTAATTTTTGAAGAGAAAAGTTAAAACGTTTATCAAAATTTTGTAGAAAGGGTGGATTTATTTTGAATAAGAAGATTTAAATGCCTTTAAGGTGCTACTGTTTGAAAAAATACAGTAATGTAATTTATTATTGACTTCTTAACTTATATTGTATATATCTTACATAGGCATATTATACAAAGTCTCCTATTATAGATAATTAAATACTATATAGTTTATTTCATATTTTTATCATCATATTATTATGTAATATAATTATGTTTATAATTATTGTAGATATAACTCAAATAATATCATAAACGTGAATACATCATCTTGTGGCTTTTGCAGTAAATAATAGAGCAAATGTATTCGCTATATATATATATATATATATATATATATATAATATATATATATATATATATATATATATATATATATATATATATATAATATATATATATATATATAAAGTAGAGTCTACTATATTGTTCTCTTACTAGCCTGATGAAGTTATTTTAACTAAACGTTGCTTTGTTATTACATTTTTCACTATTATCTTAACCATCTGTTTTTGTTTTGGTTTTGCTATTCGCGAGTGCGTCTTTCATTTTTTTGTTTGTATATATATATATATATATATATATATATATATATATATATATATATATATATATATATATATATATACATAAATATCTGTGTGTGTGTGTTTGTGAGTTTTAGTTAAGAAATATTAAGCTTAAAAACGACTAAATAAATACATAAAAGAAGACTAAATAGAGCTAAAAAGAAGGGAAAGTTGAAATAAGGCGAGAAATAAATGTCATGTGATTTGCAGAAAGTCAGATCTTTATTTAGATCCCTTCCTCCCTTGAAATAAATAAAATGAAGCAACACTGACTAAAAGACTTTTTAAGGTTAAGTAGGGAACATTTATTTTCTGGAGTCATTAAAGGATAGACAACATCTAAGACAACTTCTTGTTACCTTAAAAAATAGTCAGGTCAAAAGAGATTTTAGTTAACAATTTATTTCGTTGGAACTGAGACAGTTTAATCATTATGAGTTAAAAAAATGACATTTCTTTAAAATCTGCCTCCGTAACCGCAGTCGTATGGACTTCGGCATTGGAGGTCCGGGATTCACAGCCCAGGCTGCGCTTTCAGTTTTTATGAATAGAATTTGATATTAAAAGAATTAGCCAACTTTAGCTTTACTTTGAGCATAGTAGATTTGACCCACCTGAGGTGGTTCCCGCAGAACACAATGCTCTACAAAACTGAACAGTTCAGTTTTGTAGAGCATTGTGTTTCTATCCATGATGTCCTACATCCCTGAAGATGCCTCCCACAGTGAAAGCGAGACGTCGGATTCTTCATCTACATTGACGCGGTCACAACCAGAAGACCTAAATCTTCAATACCAACTTCGTCTTTTCACCAATAAGCTGTATTAGCTCTGAGCCGAGCCGGGTTTCGGCTATTATACCATTTACAGTGTCGGTGAGATGTCGAGTCTTTTAAAAGACTCAGAGGTAATAAAGCTTATTGGTGGAAAGACGAAGTTGTTCTTGTTAATATTCCACGGCGCATTGTTCTAGTCCTATAGCACTCATACCTAGTTCTATCGTTAAAACTTAAATTAATAATTAATCGCATCAAACGCTAGTCCTATCCATCGTACTTAGTCTGTTATCGACCTCATCTGTTGCTCTTTTACCAAATAAACTTTAACTTTTAAATTAAAGTTTTATAGAAATAATAATAATGCCCGTTTTAGGGCTTTTCGGCCATTCAGGGTATTCGCCCTGCGGGAACAACCTCAGGTGGTTCCCGAAACACAATGCTCAACAAAACTGAACAGTTCAGTTTTGTAGAGCATTGTGTTTCTATCCATGATGTCCTACATTCCTGAAGATGCCTCCCACGGAGGCAGAATGCTCGCTTTCTCCCTGAGGAAGCGAAACGTCGGATTCTTCATCTACATTGACTAACTAATACAGTGTTATATCTAAAACTTGTAATAATTATAATTGTTGTTGTATTAGTGGGTACTACAGAACTTATCCTCACCACATCTACACCCATTCTCACTAGTTCGGACTCGCTTCGCTCGTCCACAGAATTTTTATCGCAGCACGTCTGCAATACATATTTTGACGACAGTCTAATAATTCGTTTTATAGCATGTGGTCTTCTATCCAGCTACTAACCTCGCTCGAGCTGCTTAACTTGCTTAACTTTTATGATACAACAAAAACCGTTGATATACATGCCGGATCGAAACGACACTTAGTATATTTATTTATAAAGTAAAATAAATATACTATGTATTTTCTCCTTAGTCTCACTTTTAAGTTTATAGAACTCACACATTTTAATAAATAAGTGAACTATTAATGACTTTAGTTCTATAATTATTTTAATGACTAACTAACAATTATTTGTGTAGCAATAACATTTCACCCATCACTGTGGGCATCATCAGGATTAAAAACTAAAACTACATTAAAAACACTTATAACAAAACAAAGAATGAAAGCACAAAAACATAATTAATAACTTGACTAGAAAGATAATATATCGCAGTATTAGTTAAAAACTTTTTAATTTGTCAAATAAAACTAATAAAAACTTAATAAAAAACTAACAAACTAAAAAAACTAATAAAACGCTAACCAACGTCGCTGGCTAAAAAACTCAAAATTCAATAAATTTTTATTGGTCCTTCGAGCCGGATCATCATCGAAACTAACATTTTATCAATTATAAGATAATTTTGCGGAATAAAGAAATTTTTTTAACAATAATTTTAATCGTGCTTTAACCTTATAACGTTTAAGTTGTGCATTATCTTATAACGTAATGTACATATCTTACCCTTGAACAACGCTAACCAACAAAATAGAAAAAATCGGGTACGGGGTACCTCGGAACTTTTCCTCACCTCATCGGATTCGCTATGTTCATCTTCCCTGCTTCTGAAGGACTCGCTTCGCTCGTCCTCAGAATATAAAATTCGGCAAATTTAAAGTGCAACACGCATAAATGACTCGCTTCGCTCGACAGACAACTTTGTGAAAACTATTCAGTAGGTCTTAAAACACCCCAAACGGATAATTAAGTAAAATCTTCATTTAGGATTTTCAGTACGAACAATAATTTTTCTTTTTACCTACTGTATAAATAAGGAAAATTAAAAATTCCATTAAAATGTTTGGTCCTTCGAGCCGGATCATCGTCTAAAAATAACATTTCATCAAACAAATACAAGCTTAATTTTCCGGAATAAAGGAAATATTTTTTTAATTACAGGTATCATTGATACACGTTTCGATTGTATAGGGGTATCAATTTATTCAATAAATTGGTTTTTACTTTTCCGGTATAACAATACTTTTATGGGAGGAGGATCACTAAAACGTTTTTTCCTACACCGGACTACTAGCTAGAACATATTTGTTACCTGTTTGATTTTCAATTAAAAGTCCGGAAAAAAAACTCCGTACTTTTTTTTGTTATCAGTTCCAACAACTTTTTTTCCATCTGAGTTTGTAATAATTTTTTTTATGGGGTAGAATGTTTGTAACTTTTTTTTACGGATTCCAATTCGCTTGAAAAATTTTAAAATATAAAAAAAACATTGAAAAGTATGTATTTGATTTTAAACTTTAACAAAAGTATTAATTAAAAATAAAAAATCAGATTCGCTACGCACATCCGAACCGCTTTAGACTCGCTTCAATTGTTATCAATATATGGAAGTCACCGAATTCATATTGCAGTACGTTTTTGAACTTGATTCGCTCAAACTCCGACATTAAAAGATTAGTTTTATTCCCAGCGGTCACCCATCCAAGTACTAAACTTGCTCGATCCTGGTTAACACGAGTTATCTAACAAAAAACCGTATATACAGGGTGTGTCAAAAGTTCGGAAACACCTTAATATCTCAGGCCCTGATTGAGATATCCGGATGCGGTTTGCAGGGATCTTAATCAATTTAAAAAACTATCTTTCCGTATGGTACATCCTATGGCCGCCATCTTGGTTTCCGCCACATTGGATTCAACTTTGAAATCTTAAATTGAAAGGTATATTTTTGATGGTAAATTTGGGTTCTATGGGTCAAAACTAAACTGTTTTGCTCTTAATGTTTTTTCGCTAAACCAAATAGTTTGGCAGCAATTCGGCAGCAAAGATCAGAAATTTATTATAACTAAAAAAGTACATTTAAACAAGTAAACATAACTATAATTGTTTATTTACCTGTCAAATAATTGTTTTGTTTACATTTTTATAAAATAAATTTCAGATCTCTGATGCCAAATTGCTGCTAAACTATTAGGTTTAAAAAATAATCATTAAGAGTAAAACAGTTCACTTTTGACCTATTAAAGACATATTTATCATCAAAAGTTCACCTTCCTGAATTTGATTTTAAAATTGAATCCAATATGGCTGAAACCAAAATGGCGCCAATGAATCATAAAAATTGTGCAATAATTGCTCTGTTTCATAATCTGTAGCTAAAAATAAGATATTTTTACTCTTGCATTTTTTTTTCTAAAAACTTTTAGTTAAAAATTTTTTTAACTAAAAGTTAAAAAAAAAAAAAAATAAAATCTCCAAATTAAGCAGTTATTTACGATGACGTTTTGAAAATTTCTGATCTTTGCAGCCGAATTGCTGCCAAACTATTTGGTTTAGCGAAAAAACATCAAGAGCGAAACAGTTTAGTTTTGACCCATAGAACCCAAATTTACCATCAAAAATATACCTTTCAATTTAAGATTTCAAAGTTGAATCCAATGTGGCGGCCATAAGGTGTAACATACGGAAAGATAGTTTTTTGAAAACATCAGAAATGGATAGTTAAGGTGAGACACCTCTGTTTCGGATTTTAAGTCCAACACAATATTTTTCCAATAAAGCTACGGTATAAACTTTGAATAATACTATATATAGAAGGAGCACAGGACTGTAAACACACGAGACGATGTCTCGACACTACATAACGTCGACACTTATCGTGGCAGGAGTTTACGTTGTATCGACACTTCATAACCTCGACACTTTAACCGAATCATGTGTCGATGTTACGTTCTGTCGAGACATCGACGTGTGTGACTCCCACAGTGGAAGAAAAATGTCGGATTCTTCTTGTACATTGACGCGGTCACCAACGGAAGACCTAAATCATCATGACAATAACCGCGGAAGCCTACGCAGTTTACTAATACTTAAACTTAATCCTAGTTGAAAACATATCTGCATGACCTAACCTAATATCACAAGGTGCCGAATGCTTAGAATAATACTATATATAGAAGGAGCACAAGTGAAAACACGAAAGCCGGTTGACTGGTGCACTTAAGTAATGCTGCCAACCTAACAACAAAATAATATTTTAAATATGTGTCATAAATATCTATTAATGAAGAAAGGTCGTAAAGAACAAATATTATAACTTAAAACACCTGCTGAGTATTTAATAAAACCGGTCTTAGATGGCAAAAGGGTGGCGGAATACAAGAATCTACATTTAGTTGACCAGGACTACTTTTAATATAATTTTAATAAATACGTTAAACTACAATTTAAAATGCTTTAAATATTGTAATGCACCGATATTTATATTAGTATTTTATGAATAATCAATCATTAATTAATAATAGAACATAATAATTCAGCAAACGGAAGTATTGCCAACTTTTTTTTAAGAAAATTGTATATTGTTAGGATGGCAGCATTACTTAGGTGCACCAGTGAACCGCCTTTCGTGTTATCAGTACTGCTCCTTCAATATATAGTATTATTCTAAGGGAATAAATGAGGAAAATTATAAATTAATGCACTCAATGACGTAACATATCCCTTTCCCAATTTAAACCCGTCAATCAATTCCAATTAAACAGCAGAGTCATCCTTTATTAAAACTCCATGAGTGGAAAGGTAACAGGTGCCGGCTGGATTTCCTAGTTTTTCATCCCATTTCCTTCTTTTTCTCCCATCTTCCTCACTCCTTTTCCCCTAGTACCAACCTTGTTTCTGTTTCTATTCATTCCTGATTTTTTTATTTCCCTTTTTTTCCGATCTAATTTTGATCTATCATGTTTCCATTCATTCTCCCGGATTTCTTTTATTCCTTATTCTAAACCCCTTTTTACGCATTATACGATAAGTAACTCCGACACAAGAAGTAAGGTAAGCCTTAATGGAGTTCATCTAAATAAAAAAAAGAAAAGTCTCTCCACAGAAAAAAATATATATCTTTAATAGCAAAGCGCTTTCAAATTAACAAAAGAAAATCATCAGTGCTAGCGTAACAACAAAACAAGAGGCATCAGCAGTGCTACCCTAACACGCCATTAGCAGTGCTAGTAACACTAACAAGTGCCATCAGCAGTGCTAGCCTAACACTTAACAAAGTGCCATTAGCAGTACTAGCCTAACACTTAACAAGGTGCCATTAGCAGTGCTAGCCTAACACTTAACAAGGTGCCATCAGGTGCTAGCCTAACACTTAACAAGGTGCCATCAGCAGTGCTAGCCTAACACTTAACAAGGTGCCATTAGCAGTGCAATAAAAAAACTTTTTTTTGTGTTTTAACTTTTTTAGACTTTACTTATATATTTGCTTTTTTATTTATCTACTTGATGTTAATATTATTTGCTAAGTCTTGTTATTACTTGTTTAGGCACTGTAGATGGCATTATTGCCGAAAGCCGGCACTGCAAAATAAAGTTTAAATTTAGTGGAAAGACGTTGTTGGTATTGATATTATTGTAGAAAATTCCACTGCGCTGAAGTTACTACTCATGTTTATTTCAAATGATTTTATTTTATTTTATACTTTTCTTATAAATGTCCTTTATCTTATCCAGCTTCCATTCTTAAGATCCACTTCCCCCTTCCCAATGCAAAACCTACCATTCCTTCCCCTTTCCTATCATTCCCACTTTCTTTAAACGTCATATTCATTTCTAATGTTTTCATATCACTTTATACATTACTTTACCATATCCTTCGTTCGCCCCTCTCCCACTTTTTACATCCCAATTCCTATTCCATCCCTTCCTCTCTCTTCGTTTAACCTTCCATTCCTTTTCCCTCCTCCCAATCCCACCCTTTCCATCCTCTATTAGATTAAAAGAACCAACAAACGTTTGTTTCCCCACCAAATCAATTTTTGTTACCCTTACCACCTCCCTGAGTCTACTTCATACACCATTGATTCCATTCTACATCCATTCCTTTATTCATCAATTTATACTTTGACACATCTTTTTTTGCAGAAGCAACTGGTGTTTTGGACATTCAGAAGAAAAATATAGTTTGCTATTAACTTTTTACGAGCGATGAAAATCTAATAGGAACAAACGTTTATCAGATATTGTCTCTTACAATTATTCCGATTACCCTATGTTTTTCATTCGATTTATGCTTTGTTGCAATTTTATAGCCGCTTGATTTCCGATTAACTATTGTTTTAAATTGATATCCAGTTTTATTTTCCAACGTAGCATGTTTTCCTAATGCATTATTTTACTTTACATCACTTGCACCATTTTAAAGGAAAAGTATTTAAGGGGAAGTATACTATGTTTTGTTTTAATAGGGCAAGTAAATCTACAACTTTTATTGGATTATAAAAATTCAGCAGAATCGAGCGTAATCAGTACTTAGATGGGAGACAGTTTTTTTTAATAATCTTATTTCTTTGATTATATAAATTAAAATTATTAAGTAAATCCCTTTTAAAAACTGATTAAATGTAGATTAGGTTTGGTAGATTTTAAGACTCTAATCTAGAGTTTAGACAACTTAACAATAACTAGATTCTAAAGAGGAATCACAAAGTATTCTCTATTTATTGAAATATTTAGCCTAAGGGAGATTTTCACGGCGGGCGGTTTGTTCGCTTCATTGAACATCCCGCCCGCCGTGAATGCGAAGACGTTTAAACTCATTTATTAAATATCATAAGATGATGAAAAGTTTGGCGATGAAATTATACTTCGGGGAATATCTCAAGAAAATGACAATATCTCGAGAGATGACAAAAGTTTCTTTGAGAAAACTTAGTTTTTAGAGGTTAAAATTGGGTTTTAGATCGGTTATCGGTAAAAAAAGGGTGTTGGGTCACAAGGGAATAAAACGAGGCTCTTTTCTCAACCTTCAATTTTCCTTAAGGGTATTTTATAGAAAAATAAATAAAAATGTTTTCGTAAGGGGCTACAACCCAATTAGAGCATAAAATACAAACAATTTGTCAACTCGATAACTATCAAAACGTTATAAGAAAATATTTTGATGTCTTTCATATAACTCAAGTTACATGAAAGACATCAAAATTATAGTTATCAAAGTTGATAACTATGCATCAAAATGTCTCTATGGTCTAATTATTAATGTCCAAAGGTCCAAAACACCAAAACTAGAAATAAAAGCTATATTTGGCATTATTAGCAAATTTCCTTGGGAAAAATTGCTAAAAGATTATTAATATGTGGGCAAAAATGGTTGAGCAGAGTCATATGAAGATCATAGTTTAGTCCAACCTGTGAAATGAATAAGTGCATTTCCAATGGAAAATCAGGACAATTTTTGCAATGCTGTTGCGTAAACTACTGCGCAGGTTTTAAAGCGTAAACCGGAAACCCTGTAAAAAAATTATAACCTCCTTCATGTTTATATTAATCTTAGAATAATACTAATATAGAAGGAGCATATGACCGTAAACACAATTAAATTCTACTGATAAACGAAAGCCGGTTGACTGGTGGTCATAAGTAGGGTACCACCCTAAAAAATCATGAGTGTTATTGGTTTGATCAGAATTGGTCAATGCCATGACAGCTATTTTAAACCGATCACCAAAGTGATTAGAATTAAGTTGGCAAACTCTTTTTGAGATCCTTAGAATAATACTAATAGAGAAGTAACATAAGACCGTAAACACAATGTTATTCTACTGATAACACGAAAGCCGGTTGACTGGTGGTCTTAAGTAGAGGTACCACCCAAAAAACAAAACATTATTTTAAATATGTGTCATAAATATCCATTAATGAAGAAAGATCGTAAAGAACAAATATAATAACTTAAAACACCTGCTGAGTATTTAATAAAGCCGGTCTTAGATGGCAAAAGGATAGCGGAATACAAGAATCTACATTTAGTTGACGTGGACTACTTTAAATATAATTTTAATTAAAAACGTTAAACTAAAATTTAAAATGTTTAAAATATAGTAATGCACCGATATTTATGTTAGTATTTTATGAATAATCAATCATTAATTAATAATAGAACATAATAATTCAGCAACCGGAAGTATTGCCAACTTTTTTATAAAAAAATTGTATATTGTTAGGGTGGCAGCATTACTTAGTTGCACCAGTGAACCGGCTTTCGTGTTATCAGTAGTGCTCCTTCTATACATAGTATTATTCTAAGATATTAATGTTGGCAAACTTCAAAACTTAATTAAGGCAAAATAGAAGTCAGAATTTCGATTCACAAAAAGTGAACTGGATTTAAATGTATTCTTACTGAGAAACGTCAATATATAAAATTAATTTTAATCAATCGAAATATCGGTTCAGCATTAAAATTGCATTTGAAAAGACAAATTTTAAAAACTTTTTCAATCAACTTCACGTGGTTTGGACACGTGGATGAAGGGTGGACTGGAGTAGATCAATCCTGCAAATGGATTTGATAATTGCTATTAGTTCGGTCTGTTAGGGTGGTCCCTCTAGGGTTTACAACTCCCTTTGAAATGACCGGCATCGGAAAGCAGTAATTTCTAGAGTAACCCGACTAGTTTCGGAATAGGGGAGTGAATTTGGAATTAGAACTAAGTTACAGGTTTATAGAATGGCCGAGTGGACTAAAGCGCTCCACTTTAAATATTTCCTCAGCTAAACAGCATACATAGATCTCATCTGGGTTCGAATACTGGTCAAGGACGGAATATGTTTCAAATATATTACTAGCAGTTTATAATGATAATGATAATGCCCGTTTAGAGCCTTGCAGCTCATCAGGGATAACCCCTGCGGGAACAACCTCGGGTGTTAGTAGCAACCGTTACGCTCAAAGTGTATTCTAAAGCTGGCGATAATTTATCTAAACAATAATCTTCTATAAACTGAGAGCGTAACCTGAGATGCGAAACCTAGACCTCCGTGGGTGTCAAAGGTCAGTGTAAAGACTAACGCCTTAACGACCTCGGCCACGGAGGCGGATACTAGCAGTTTGTGTTTCAAAAATATATGAATTAAAAATCGGGTAAGGGGTACCTCGAAACTTTTCCTCATTACATCAGATTCGCTACGCTCATCCTCCCTGCTTCTAACTCGCTTCGCACGTCCTCAGAAATTTAACAAGTCGGTAAATTTACACTGCAAAACATCTTCGGACTCGCTTCACTCGTCCTTAGATATTCCCAGCGGTCACCCATTCCGGCACTGACCACGCTCAATGCTGCTTAAATTTTGTGATTCACCAAAAATCATGAATTTACACCTCTCACAAAGCTTAGTGTACTTATTTATTACGTAAAGGTATAAGTTTATTCTAAATTTTAATTTAATTAGATTATTTTCTGAGTTTCGACAATTTTTTTTAAAAAACGTATGCAAGTTATTCGATAAAAATTGAACTTGATCTTATAATGAGATGAAACTTAGCACATATGTTAGTCTTATACATGACTACATGCGAGCCAAATCGATTCGCATAATTTTTCCGCGTTTTTCTTTTCTTTTTCTTTTATACATGGCTACATGCGTGCCGAATTTCAACCTATAAAACCGCGTTTTATGATTTTTCGAAATTTTTACTGTGTTACTATTGTGGGTTAATGAAGTTATAAAAAATTTATTTTCCGAATAGCACAAAATACAGCGGTAGACTAATTTGTACAAAATTTTAACTCTCTAGCATAAATACACTGGGTGCTACGATGATAACAGACACCTACAGACAGACAACTTTGCAAAAACCACTCAGTAGGTCTTTAAAACGCCTGAAACGGATAATTCCGGTGACATACTGACTCCGGATTTTTTTTGCTAACTCAATACTTTTCCTATATACCTACGGTATAAATAAGAAAACGTAAAAAGGCAAATAAGTTAAAAACTAAAGGCCTCAAAGAAATAGGCTACTTGCAACATTTTGATCCTTAAGATCTACAACAGGTGGCTTCCTTTCTCCACTTTATTTCTACTTTGTTGACAGCAGAGGTGTGCTTACAGTGTTTTATAACCGTAATGGAGTAAGTAACCAAGATCCTAAAGAAGTAAGCTACTAGCTAGGGTTTTGACAAGTGGTTCCCTTTCCCTCTTGCAAAAACTATAAATAACGGCTTGTCTCCTACAAGCCGTGGCCTAAGAAACGGCCAGGAAGAATTAGACTCATCTCACCGGCACGATGATGATCGTTATGTCGAAAGCTGGCTATGTATATTCAATTATATCTTTGTGGAAAGACAAATGCTGTTTAGTTTTATAAAATAACATACATATGATGAAATGGCGCCCATCGCGGGTCTTTGAAGGTAGACAAATACAACATATCTTAGTTACTACTAAGGCTGCACATGGGGTGATTAAAACAAACCGCACTAATATACTAACGATGGTAAGTGGGGCAAAATTATAAAAAAAATGTTACCAACACAACTAAGTGCATATACTTATATGCTACATATAACAAGCAATAAGTTCATATTTAAATGCCACATATAACAAGCAATAAGTTCATATTTATATACTACATATAACAAGCAATAAGTTCATATTTATATGCCACATATAACAAGCAATAAGTTCATATTTATATACACATATAGCATAATTTATATAACATATAAAGCAATAATTTCATATTTATATACTACATATAACAAGCAATAATTTCATATTTATATGCCACATATAACAAGCAATAAGTTCAGATGAAAATTTGCAAAAACTATAAATAACAAACATAGTATGATGAAATGGCGCCCAACGCGGGTCTTTGAAGGTAGACAAATACAACATAATATGTTAATACCAAAATCTTAGTTACAATCAACCCTGGCTTAAAATTTAAACAGTGGTCGGTCGGTCTCTACAAAGCCTAGAAATGCCCTAAGGCTCAACATAAAAGGGAGAGGGGTCACTGTGTACAAACCAAAGGTATATCAAACATTCATCACTAACAGGCTTATTTACTTTATATTAAATTCAAGAAATGAGAAAGCATTAACAATATTTGCAACTAAATAAACAAAAATAGACTCTATGAAATACATTCGTATAGGTACACGATTTATTTATTATATTTTTAACAAAAAATGCAGTAGGGTCAATTTTAAATGAAGTAGAATAAATTTTATATGCAGTAGGATCAATTTTAAATGCAGTAGCATCTTTAAATGTATAAGGATCAATTTTCGGGTTCAATGAAGTATTGGAACTTTCGCTGCGTTATTATTTATTTATTTTATTTTTAACAAATATTTAGTTTATTGTAGGATTATAAATAATAATAATGTCCAAATAAAGCCACGCAGCTCATCAGGGAAAACTCTTGTGCACTTTAGGTAGAAATAGCAACCGTTGTGCTCAAAGTAAAATTTTAAGTTGGCGATAATTTATTTGATGAAATCTTATAAACTGAGAGTGTAACCTGGGATGCGAACTCTAGACGCATCAACTTTAAATGCAGTAGGATCAATTTTAAATGCAGTAGAATCATTAAATGCAGTAGGATAATTTTAAGTGCAGTAGCATCAATTTAAATGCAGTAGGATCAATTTTAAATGCAGTAGCATCAATTTTAAATGCAGTAGGATCAATTTTATATGCAGTAGCATCAATTTTAAATGCAATAGCATCAATTCAAAATGCAGTAGCATCAATCTTAAATGCAGTAGGGTCAATTTTATACGCAGTAACATCAAATTTCGGGTTCAATGAAATATTGGAATTTTCGCAGCAATATTCAATCGTCATTTAATGACGTGACAATTTTTTCCAGCGTCTCCAACATAAACTCACTGGACGCCACGCTGACAACAGACAGACTTTGGAAAACCCATTTAGGAAGTTTCAATAACACCTGAATCGGATAATTCAGTTGACATTTTTTTTTTTGATTTATATGTGTTATAAATATTATTTTTTGAGGTAGTACGTAATTGAGCACTTTATTGGACCGTTTTTAGGATGAGAAGCCAATCATTATTGTTATAGGAGGTTATTTAGTACTTTTCACCTCCGAGGACAATAATGAATGTAAAAAAAACTCCTAGGACGTAAAAGTAATTCATATATTGCCGCCATTACTGTAATGTAGCGTGTTCAAAAAAACAATCTGTGTAAAACTTTCATGAGGTTCCTTTAAAAACGTTCATTTTGTTTCTGTTTTTGTTCGTAGACTAATTTTTTTTCGTTTTTAAAAGACGTTCTAATTGACAATTTTTGTGTGTTTATTTGTAAATATAAATGTATAAAGCTTATACATTTTTGAGTAAAAGTGTGAAGCTATGGATGAATTCAATGACGACGATAATATGGAGTTAATTGGACGTTTGTTTTTTTTTTTCAATTAAGTATGTAGCGCAGTTTATTTAATGAGTGCTACCTCAAAAAAAAATAGTGTATGCCATCCGGCTGAGAATGTCTTTATGTCTTGGCCATTTTTCCCGACTCGCTTCGCTCGTCGGTAAATCTTATTGCCGTGACATAAAGATACACTTCTCAGCCTTATGGCATAAATAACTATAAATTAAGAAAAGCTTAACAGCCTTTCAAACAACAAAAAGTCATCCTCAGTTCACCGGCACTGAGGATGACTTTTAGTTGTTTGAAAGCCTGTTATGCTTTGCTTAAATATTACATCAGTGGAGACACTTATTTTATTACTTTTTGTATAATGCTTGGGTAGATTTGGGTAGACACTTATTTCATTATTCTGATCATGAAGAACTCCTCTAGCGCTTGTAGTTTGAATCTAGCTTAAATTATAAATGGTCAACAGACGCGATGAGAATATTATAATTAATACTTGTGTGTCTCTACATAATACTAGATAAGCATCAGTATAGGGAACAAAAAAGATAAGTTTTTAAGATATCTAACTACCGCCAGTATTATAATATGTATTATCTAAAATTTGAGATAATATAAATCTAGTTTATATGAGCATTTAACGGCTGTTAATATAACAAATGGTTAAACTATATTTCACAAATTCATTATCTATTGTTTATATACGGTTAGACGCGTCGATACAGAAGGCACTGGTAGTTCAACAGTGTTGTTTCTATTTGCTGAAAGGTCTCTCTTTAGACAAGTGTTTGTCAGTGTTAACTAAAGGGAGATGGAGTAGGAAAAACAATTTTGTTTTGATAAGGGTTACCACCTAAACAATAACAAACTCCCCTAAAAACAGGTTAACTTAAAACAAATAGTTCTAGAATAACATTCTTCAACTAATTTTTTAGTGTATTTTGAAATATTGCGTTGGGCAACGGCGATAGTTCATAAACCTAGATTACTTTTGAAATGTGTTTAGATGAATTATAGGAATAGTTTGTAATATTAAATAATTAAATTTACGGATTTAAGGGTTGGAAGATAAAAACCTTGAACAGAAAATCTGAAGGAATAAGGCGCGGTCGAATATCCACGGCCTTCTAGAACATTGGATCACCAACAAACTTTTTTTATATTTTTTTTTTAAATTTTCAGTAATTAGCCAGATTTGTGATAAATGAAGCCTATTTCCGTAATCTGCACGCTCTTTTGGTATCTCAAAGAGTATTTACATTCACTCTTGGTGAATTCAGTAACTTGGTACATACATAACTACTGTTAGACGTCAATGTTATCTACCTGATTTGTGTTATATTTTGAATGTATTAATGAAAATTAGCACAAATTGTTATTATTTGCAGTCAACAACACCACAACAAAGAGGTAATTCGTATGTACGCATGTACGTATATACGAACGTACGTACATACGTATATACGTACATACGAATTACCTCTTTGTTGTGGTATTGTTGACTGCAAATAATAACAATTTGAGCTAATTTTCATTAATACATTCAAAATATAACACAAATCAGGTAGATAACATTGACGTCTACCAGTAGTTATGTATGTACCAAGTTAGATTAAAAAAAAATCGTTGAGTGAATGTAAATACTCTTTGAGATGCCAAAAGAGCGTGCAGATTAACGAAATAGGCTTCATTTATCACAAATCCGGCTAATTACTGAAAATTTTGAAAAAAAAGTTATAAAAAAATTGTGGTGATCCAATGTTCTAGAAGGGCGTGGATATTCGACCGCGCCTTATGGGAACCAAAATAAAAATATGATTTTTAAATTTAGTGTATTTTGTTATACTATGGTGTCACAACCGTGGTTGACAACAAATACAAATCATTAGAGTATTTTTGTTTTTGTAAAGGTACATTCACAATACTGCGGTAGCGATGCGTCCGTTGCGTGCGATGACAACTTAATTCCAACCTATGTAATCGAATGGGACGTTCTTAAACAACTTGCGGTAGCGTTGCGGAAAATAAACATTTCCGCAAACCTACTAAACCAGCACAAATTATACAGTGGTTAGCATTTGATTGATTACAAAACACCTTAGAGACCTGATAGAAATCTTTCCGTTTTCAAAATTTTGGAATTTTTCTTACCCCCTCTTCCGAATTCGAGAGAAATACTTCTGTTTTGTTTGGGTTTTGATTCTTGAAGTCGCTTTAATTTGATTTTAATAAAAGATTTATATTTTTTATCTAAAAAATGAATATTATCTTGTTATTATAACACAATATTGTTATTTTATTACTTTTGTTTGTGCTGTCTTTTTAAAGTGTTTAATTTTTCCTTTTAGTTTTTATTAGTTCAAAGTTGTCTTTTTATGCTTCTATTCTTTAATCAAATTTATTTCTTAATATTCTTGGTGTTCGCCAATTCGAATGGTATAGTTTAATTATCTTCATAAGTTTATTTTATCTTAATGTAATTGTTCTGAAATGTTATGCATTATTTCTATTCTCTTGGTTTTACTGCCTAAATAGTATTTAAGAAGTAGATCCAGGAGTTTATATGTTTTTTTGAAAAACAAGACTATTTATTAAATTTTATAACAAGTACATTACAATACAATAAACTAAACAAGATAATACTTCGCCGTTTTGATCGGGTTGGTCTGTTAAAAACATATTAAAACTTAGACAATATGAAATTTTAAACATGAAAAAATAATTTGAACAAGAAGAAGAACTATCATTTATTTAGTGTGAAAGTTCCCATTATCATGATTAAATAAATTAAATATTTGATTTTGGGTATATTTCATCTAATCTAGACAGAAGGGATGTAAATTTCTATGGTTCCTCTCATGCTTTTTCAAGCAGTCATACATATTTTTACAGACTCTTATAGTCTAGTGAAAACTAGGCTCAACACGTGAGATAAAAATCTCAGAGGCCCGTGCTGGGATTGAACCCATGACTAAATAAACTAAGAAGTTTAAAGTCCATTCATTCATTGTATTGGCCGCGTATCTTAACCACTACACCACGGGTGACTCCTTAACGAGTACTAACGTCGCTGTTGTTTTAACTCCTTGAACATATTATTTCTCTAGAAAATATTTAATAAAGAAAATCTGCAATTTGTTAATAACATTACGATACTACAAAATAATTCCCCGATTTACAAGGTCTACCCTGACCAAAACGAAGGCTAGCCTAAGCCTAAAAAAGATTTTGAAGGTAAAAGCTTATTAACAAGGCTAAAAACAACCCAATATATAGGATTTACAAGAAATAGGATCCAAAGGGGCATGTTAAGAGGAAAGGGAAACTCAGAAAGCTATAGATTCATGTTAGAGACGTGTACATGTTAACTAAGGGTAGTATAACGAGCATGTTTAACTCTGTAAGACATAGAAATAGCCTGAAATTCAACATTTGTTACGAACTAAAACAACAAATATAGTATGTTGAAGTGGCGCCCAACGTGGGGAGTCTTATGACATGGTTTTTAAAACAATAATTTTATCTTGCTAAAATAACAAGTGTTTTTTTCATTTTTCTTTGATCGATTAATTTTAATATTCCATTTTAATATAATATAGGCAGTAACAGACTAATTATACAATGACCATTATACACAAAGCAAGTGTTTACATTTCTCTTTTATTTTTACCTTCTTGGTGAAACTCTAGCAGACTATACTGCCTTGAGCAATACTCAGAATGACCATAATACACCAAGCAAGTGTTTACATTTCCTTTTGATTTTTAACTTCTTGGTCAGACTCTAGTAGACTATACTGCCTTGGGCAATACTCAAAATGACTAATACATCAAGAAAATGTTTACATTTTCCGTTTATAGTGTTAAAATACACAACTTTGTATGTTTTGTTTGTTTATCCTTAAAACCTTAAAAATCCTTAAAAACCAGCACGGGGTACCTTGAAACTTTTCTTTAAAGTACTTTTCTGAAACGTGTAGGTATACGTGTTTAGTGAACAGGGCATGAGTATGTTTAAAGACATATATAATATATCTGAACACAAAGGATTTATCAGAATTATTTGATGATACATCAATGCGTTTTGTGATCGAAGTTGGACACAGCGAAATTGAACATATTAGGTATAGTGCAACGTCTAAAATTGATATAATTTGATACTACCGAGTTTTGCAAAACATGAATAGTTGACTCAATATAATTTTGCGTGAGACACCTAGGAAATATAACAAGCTAAATGCAATGCTATATCTGGGAACTGTACCATCATTCGACATTTGTCATCATTGATGGCTCGACATAATGTCAAAAATTGATTTAACCATCTGCACTCCTTATCCTAGCTAGTAATGTTAAATTAATATTTATTAAAATACCGAAAATACCACCTAAATATTATTATTAGCATTAGAGATAATAAAATTCGAGGACGAAAGAAAAAACAGCAGATTGATTCAAGTATCTACGACAAAAAGAAAAATTTCGGGCGACAAGCAACTTTTATAGAAAACGTAGTTATATAACCCTCAAGCAACCTAGAGGTATATGCTTCGTGGTTAACCCTTTACTTAAGGGACTCATATATACATTAGCCCTTAATATATACTTTATACAAATAGTTAATAACTTCATCTCGAAACTATAGATAGCATTGAAGTAATCGAGATAATACAACCACGTATGTAAGGATAAGTACAACATAAAAGCAATGTTGTATAAAATAACAATAATATATAATATAATTAATAAATATAATAATATATAATAATATATAATATATATATAATAATAAATATAATAAATAATAGTATATAAAATAAGTGAATAAAATAACATATAAAGGTACTTAATATATTCTTTTGATCCTCGAAATAAATAATAATTGGAAAACCTAAATACAGAAGAAATCAGTATTGACGGAAAGGAAAATATACTTTATCTCCAGACGGTGTATAATGTAGAGTTTGTTGACTAGGTTTAAGGAAATAAAGAAGATTTTTTCATTCCCAAGGGAGAGAAAAGGTACTTTTCACTCCCTTGGAGTAAAAGTTACTTTCACTCCCTTGGAGTAAAAAGTACTTTTCACTCCTTGGGAGTAAAAAGTAACTTTTTTCCCTTGGGAATAAAAAGTGTTTCCTATTATTGGGTTATTAGAGCCAATTATATCAATTTTTAGTGGATTGGTGTTCTCTAAATTTATACAGGGAACCGATCAATTTTTCTCCGATAATATATTCTCTAAATTTATGCAGGGGACCGATCAATTTTTTTAAAGGCGGCAGCCCCAAAATTTAAAAGGGGGACCGGGACCCGAATAAAAAAATTTTTTATTGAGTCAAAATAAGTTTCAGGTCAAAAGAAGAAGTTTAGAGCAATACATTTTTTTGGGGGCAGCACCCCCAAAATCTATAAGGGGAGCTCGACAGAAAAAAAAATACAGGTTCAAAATCCGTTGCAGGTCAAAAGAAGTTGTTTGGAGCAATATGTTTTCGAGGCAGCACCCCAAAATTTAAGGGGGGGGGGCTCGACAGAAAAAAAATTACTGGCTCAAAATCCGTTTCAGGTCAAAAGAAGTTGTTTGAAGCAATATTTTTTGAGGCAGCACCCCCTAAATTTATAAGGGATCCGACCCAAAAAATTAGAATAAAATACAACAAAACGTATTAAAATAAAATCAAAGTCTGGGAGAAAATCTTGTATGCACCTTGGAGTAAAATGCTATTTTCCAATATTTGCACCAAATTTTAATCGTTTAGTATTTTTACAAAGTAAAAAGAACATCAGTGTAAGATGTTTTAATTCTATTATCAGGTAATATTCTGATCAATACTTAACTCAACTGAAAATAACGGGGAATTAAAGAAAGCTTTTATTCCCGCCTTCATTCAAACACTAATTCCCAACGAAATCGCTATTTAGAATGTTTAAAGCTGTAAAATAAATGTATGTCAATCGATCAGTTCGTCAGTTAAAAACTAAATAATTAAATTTTAAAAAGAGGGATATCAGTTTTAAATGTACAACCATTTTAAGCTATTTATTTGTTACAATTTTCTTTTGGTTACTATATGTTGGTAAGAATGTTATTACATAAAATATAAAATAATTTTGTAAGATATTAACTAAAGAATGTATTTTTACCTTATTAAAGATGATCTTAAAAAGAAAAAAAAAATAGAGAAGATGGACTGCTTGAGGAAAAAAAGTTTAATAAACCCCGGCGAGGTATTTTAATAAAGGTTTTAAAAAAAGCGTTTGAAGGATTAAGCCTTTGTATAAATGAAAGGTTTATACACCGGGTAAAAAATGGGGTAAAATTACCTTGAACGAAGACTTGAAATATTAAGAGTAAGAAAGCTCAGGTTTAAGAATATTATCTGTTGAAAAATTATACTGAAATCGTATGTTAAGAGAACGAAAATTGCTCATAGGGTTTGGCGCCCAACCTGGGGCCATGTTTTATAAATACACACAAGATTAAGAATATTTAATCCTATTTTGAATTATATCTTGAAAATACATACTATTGATTGCGTAATTTTACTAATAATAGTATTATTTTAAAAGATAAATAAATAATAGATAAAATTGGCGCCCAATGTGGGGGCTAAGTTTTAAGACAAAGATTAATAATAGTCAATTTATTTTTCTTCTATAATACTAAAGATAAGTATTTGATTAATTCTAGTCATACGATAGTACAGTGGCCATGTTAAGAGTAAATAAATACATAAAAATATTTAAAATGTTTAAAAAAATCCTAAGCTCTTTAATGTGCGAAAATATTGCACTCAGCTTGCAATATATGATATGAAACACATAAATATTATCTTACACAGATAAGTAATATCTGTGCATTGTGGGAACAAATGCTTGTCCAAATAAGTACCTGCACTAGTACAAGTACTAATTTACTACTTGTATAATAAATAATAAAAATACTACTTGTACTAATACTAATATACTATTTTTACTAGTAAATACGTAAACTTGAAACAATACTAATTTGCTACTTGTGATAATAACTACCTGAACTTTTACTAATCCAAATATACTACTGGCACCAATATGGTCAAGAGTAAAATAAAAATTACGGAATATCAACACCAACAATGTCTGTCAATTCACGGAATCTGAATTGAAAGACTCAACATCTCACCACGGCACTGTAGATGGCATTATTTTAGGCAGAAGATCGACTAAAGAACTAGGACACAATATAATTGTGCGAGAGACACCTAGGAAATGTAACAAGCAAAAAGCAATGCCACATCTGGGAAATGTTCAATCATTTGACATTTGTCATCATTGATGGCTCGACATAATGTCATGTCCCACTCTGTTTCGTTACGTCTAACTCATCAGGGCCCCGACAGAGCTTGAACTCACTCTGACCTTCAATCAATACCGAAAAATGTAATGTGAAGTATTTACTAGAGACGAGCGGTGTTCTCTTACCGCCATCATGCATGGCAAGCAAAACATAAACCATTTGATACTACCGTGTTTTGCATACCATGAATAGTTGATACAATTTTTTGCTTGTTGCCTTTTCTAGGTGTTTCTCGCACAATTATATTGTCAACTATTCATGTTTTGCAAAACACATTGTCGCATTGTATGTAACAATGTTTAGGCTCTGTCGGCGCCCTGATGAGTAAGACGTAACGAAACAGAGTGGGATATGCCATTATGTCGAGCCATCAATGATGACGAATGTCAAATGATGTAACAGTTCCCATGTAGCATTGCTTTTTGCTTGTTACATTTTCTAGGTTTCTCTCGCACAATTATACTGTATCAACTATTCATGTTTTGCAAAACACGGTAGTATCAAATGATATAAAGTACTAGTACATACTTTCTAGTAAGTATTAAATTAAATTATCTAAATAATTAATGGTTACGTAAAACTTACATACTAGACGTTATGGTTTCAGAATATATTACTTACCTAAAAAAAACAAATAAACAAACTATTAGCACAATAAAATTTAAATCAATGAAATAGTAAAGATCAATTTCAAAAGCATATAAGCATAAGAAAATAAACAGATTAGTAATAAAAATTATAAAAAATTGCATAAAAGCAAGTACGAACAACAAAGGAAAAGGCCTTAGGAATAACATTTATAAGTATTGGGTTAGGCAAATTTGTGATTTAGGGGACTCTATTTATCGTGACATAAAAAAAATAAAATGCCCGTTTTAGGGCCTTTCGGCCCATCAGGGTATTCTGCGGGAACCACATCAGAAGGGTTGCATCTACTACACTCTAAGAATTAATTAAAAATTGCGAAATCTTTTTAATACAAATACTATTCATAAAATCTTAGAGTATAGCCCGGGCTGCGAACCCCGGACCTCCGATGCCGAAATCGAACGCTTTTACGATCACGGCCATGGAGGCAGACTTCGTGACATAACATCGACACAATTAATAACGCTCTGTCTAAGTAACTTAAGTAATAAATATAGTTATGAAGAATTTAAATATAAATATAAAGATGACAAACACGAAAAAATATAGAAGGTTGATTCCGGCACAAAATATCAAATAAAATATATTAATCCATACATATATAAATATTGCATTATTTGTTTTAACAAACATTAAAAAAGAGTTGATAAGATAAAAAGGAAAACTGGTAACACAACAGCGAATACGTTATGTACATAACATTAAAGCACAACAACAAAAAAGTAAAAAAAAGAAGAATAAAAAATCGGATTTTCCGGCTCTCAACAGGAGACATAAATAGAGGGAATATCTGATCAAAACGAAAAAATTGTCCGACATTTTGTTTTTTTTATTTTTTTAGCATCATTATAATTTTAGGAAAGAGGGAGAAAAAGCAAATTTTGCATTCTCTTTTATATACTTGCGTAATCGTACTTTGATGGGTTTTTTCACGAAATGTTAAAACATGCGTATTAAAAATGATTTCGTAAATAAAATATGTAATGCTTCCTCCCTATTCATAGGAGCTGACATTTCTCTGTTGAACCGTTAAAAAATATCCGGCTCGAAGGACCAAAAAAAATCCGACACGGAAAGGACCAAAATTATTAACAAGAATGTTAAACGCGTTTACATTTTATAGTAGGGTTATCATCCGGTGAACAAAAAGAGATAAGGTGAATGTAAGCGGAATTAACGCGTATTCGGACATTTATGTGCATTTTTCAGTTTTTTTCTACATAATCTACGGATTATATGACAAAATGTGAAGCAAAGATATTTTATAGGTCAGATTTATATTTTATATTTAATAAGTAAACAATATTAGGATGAGAAAAAATGTATACATTTTATCTATTCTTTTAAAGGTTTGTAATAACCTAAATGTAGTAAGTGTTTGGTGAGTATGCCTCCGATAATGCAGTGAGATGCTAGCCTACAATTATTCATTCCAAGATCAATCGCTACAAATCAATCAAGGTTTTGAGTTCTTGCGAAAGAATAGTTTATTAAAACAACCCTTACAATGAGGGAAATAAGTCCATCAGATGAAGTCCTTTTGGCATTCCATGAAACGAATGTCCATCTGATGAAGGACTTAGTCCATATCATGACACAAATGAGTCCATCTGATGAATGACTTAGTCCATATTGTGACACGAATAAGTCCATCTGATGAAGGGCTTATGCCATTCAATATCAAGAAAGCTCAGTTATACCAGTGTGATGTGAAGTGCTACAGACAATGTAAATGAAGCTTTCACAACAAACTATTATTTGCTATAGTCGGAACACAAATTAATAGCACAAATAACAACCAAATTAGTGTAACCACAAGAAACAAACTAATTAGTAGCAAAAGTAGAAGATGAACACTTTAAAACTACGTAAAGAGAATGATAGTGTAGCTAATGTACACTTACAGTCCGGTAGTCCAAGGATTTTCTACGCCATAAAATTTATAAAGCATTCTGTCATAGGATTTAAGGCCGCTTCCGTGGCCGAGGTCGTTAAGGCGCTAGTCTTTACACTGACCTTTGACACCCACGGAGGTCTGGGGTTCGCATCCCAGGTTGTGCTCTCAGTTTATAGAAGATTATAGTTTAGATAAATTATCGCCAGCTTTAGAATACACTTCGAGCGTAACGGTTGCTACTATCACACGAGGTGGTTCCCACAGGGTTTATCCCTGATGAGCCGCAAGGCTCTAAACGGGCATCATTATTATTATTATTTTTGAGTTTCACACCTTTCAGTGGTAATTAAAGGCGACAGCGGGCTATTTTATTTGCCAAGGTGCCACTTTATTTTTATTTTGTTTTTTTTTTCTGTCCGTCCGTCTTCAGTCTTCTACAATTATTTGTCCTGGTGTACTATTTGATTTGTGGTTAAGGAATCCTTTAACTATATGACAGGTTTGGAGTATTACTGACTTTTGCATATTTATATAGAGATTTTCTGAAAGTCTAGTAACTTAAGACTGCTATAAAGATGTTTAGTATTATTCCGGTGCTGGATACAACGATGGGTACAACAATTATTATTATTATTATTTTTATTTTTCTTGATCTTAGTTAAATAACTAGTAAAAGGTGTCAGAGGAGAGGAAATTCATCCTATTCCACTGACAGGAATTTACGTACTATATGGCAGGTTTGGTTATTATTATTATTATAATAATAATAATAATAAATTATTTATTATTATTATGTTTAGGGTTTTTTTCTCACTTAGAAAGTGGTTAATTGTAGAGCGGACACTGTGTGCCAAGTTATTATTATTATTATTATTCTGTCATAGGATTTACAGAACTATACAATTATGGAAAAAATTGTATTTTTTCCAAATCGCAATTTGTATCTCATGAACAGAATTAATTTTATAACTAAATTTCCTCCATAGTTTCATTTTAAAGGTATAAATTAAACAAATAAAAACTCATTGCAAATAACAATAGAGAAGGTATTGTACAACATATTTCTATTTTAATATTTAATACATCCATTGTATAGAGTTCATATTACTCTAGAACCCTTATAAAATCGAGGTTTTGCTCTATTTCTAAAATTTCATGGAGCTGAAAGGGAGGAGGGGAAACCAAAAATATTTGTATTCAATTTTCACGATTCCCCCTACCTTTTATTGAAAACAAAAGGAGGATTTTCATTTCTCCCCCTTTTCCCAAGTAAAATACAATATATTATTGTATTAATTAATATACAATATAAAGAGGGAAATAATATGTTAATAACATATATTGTTACATTTATTGTAATTCATTAAATATTTAATATCATGGTTAAAAAAGATATTAAATTTCAATGGCAGAAGTATTGTTTTAAAATGAAATGTTAAAAGATAAATAAAATGTTAATTTTAAAGAACGAAATAAAAATAATTATATTGAAGACTTATTTGAAAAATTCAATTCCAATTTTTATATGTTATAGAGAAAATTGAATCGGAATTATAAAAAAAAAGTACGCCTATCTCCAATGTTCGCGTTAAAGTTATGAATTCTCAGTAAAGTGAACGTTATAGTTATCGACAGAATTCTCAGTAAAGTACGCCTATCTCCAATGTTCGCGTTATAGTTATCGACAGAATTCTCAGTAAAGTACGCTATCTCCATGTTCGGTTATAGTTATCAACAGAATTTCAGTAAAGTACGCCTATCTCCAATGTTCGCGTTATAGTTATCAACAGAATTCTCAGTAAAGTACGCCTATCTCCAATGTTCGCGTTATAGTTATCGACAGAATTCTAAGTAAAGTAAGCCTATCTCCAATGTTCGCGTTATAGTTATCGACAGAATTCTCAGTAAAGTACCCCTATCTCTAATGTTCGCGTTATAGTTACCGACATAATTCTCGGCAACAACCAATTGTTTATTCTTGTGGTAGTAGTATGAAGATCTAGTTGGTGAGTAGACCAAACCTTTAGGTCCTTTTTACCAAATTGAAAAATTAACAAAAATTTGTATTTGATTTATTTTTCTTAATTACAATGGTTCTTTTTTTTTTGTTTGATAGGCACTTATAAACGTTGGCACAATATAATTGTGCGAGAGCCATCAAGTATGACGAATGTCGAATGATGGAACAGTTCCCAGGTGTAGCATTGCATTTTGCTTGTTACATTTCCTTGGTGTCTCTCGCACAATTATAAAACTCGGTAGTATCAAAATGATTTGTGTCAACTATTCATGTTTTGCAAAACTCGGTAGTATCAAAATGACGTATAAACGTCTTGTTCGGTTAAAAAAACTGAGTGTATTTTTTTTAATTAACTACCGGCTTTCGGGCCCATCAGGGTTATTACCCTACGGGAACTACCTCAGGCGGTATGCATCTTCAATCCTCTACTAAGTAATACAAATACTATTCGTATAAACTTCGACCATAGCCTGGGCTGCGAACCCCAAAATTTCGTTGTCGAAATCGAGTAATTAAAATATTACGGCCACGGAGGTAGACATTTTTTGACAAGCAAAGTAAATTATAGAGAGACATAATCTTTCGTTCCTTTTTAATTTATTTCACTTTATCATTTCTTTTATGTTGAGTTTTTAATTATTTTTATTGTTATTTTAATATCAGGCACTGACGATGGCCTCTTGTATCATTCGTTTCTTTCCAATATTATCCAATGATAATTAGGAATAAGAGCTATTACACAAAACTTTGAGACGTCATATTCATTGTAAATACTCTGACACATTTAAAATCTGCGACTTACTAATCTGCTTTACTAAAAGGCTAAGTATTGCGCACGTTTGATTTTATGACTATCTGACAATACCGCACTAACAATATAAAGATTGATGAATTTTCCTCTCCCCCAAGAAAAGCTATTATTACCTTCAGGAAAGCCTTGTGTAAGGAAATTCATTTACAGCTATGAAAAGTGCCATCGAAATCATTTATCATTGGTTGTGTATTGTTCGATTTTCATCGCATGCTTCTCAGAAAGTAACGTCAGAATGTAATTCTATAGAAAGCCGAAAAATGCTTCAAAATACAACTAATGGACTTTTAGAAAGTGAGGAAGTGTTTTAAAGGGTTTTATTTTAAAGTCAACCATGAAGAAAACTATACACTAAAGGGTACAGTTGTAAGATTTGAATAAAACTTATATCAACTGATTTGCAACAATTTCTAAGACCGATTAGTCAAGGATTACAATGACATTTACGAGAAATCACACAAGCGAGTAACCCAATGCCAAAAGTAGCAGGTTAAACTTAAAAATGTCAAGAATTGTGCAAACCAGAGATGTGGTTAAGATCTTGTAGAATTTAAAACTTCAAACTAACACTAGATACTATTTTAAGGTTACCCTCTGTAAGAGGCTTTTTATTCACTAAACTTAAACGAGGATAGTATTTTTTTTGCAATATTTTTTGCTATTCTTAATTTATGGTAAAGCCATGATAGAGCCTTTTTGACCCTGAATAATACCAAAAAAATAATAATAATCAGACAGAAAAAATTAATAAGTATAATAATGCAGTAATAAGTTTATAAGAAGAGCCGATTCGGTAGCAGAGAACATTTTTCGCTATACATGGCTGGAACCGGTCTCAATTTTTCGTAAATACCTTCCTGAACAAGGATCTGCAATTCTGCCGACTCGTATAGGCTGGGTGTCCCAGGCAGAACCTTTGACCCCTAAAGTGCGTTCTGCTTGGGACACCAATCCGATACGAGTCGGCAGAATTGCAGATCTTTGTTCAGGAAGGTATTTACGAAAAATTGAGACCGGTTCCAGCCATTACACTTTTTACTATCAAAACACCCACGGGCTCTTGGTCTAATATATTTATTTTAATAAATTACTCCATAGAACATTTATTCGTATTAACCAACACAGTTTTGGCTACAAGACACCAGTTGGTGGAATAAAGCTAAACGCCGGACATCTTTCATTTCAAATTCAAAGTTACTTTTGATATTCAAAATAAAAGTTTTCTTATCCAAGATATCAAAATGGTTAAAACATTAGACATCATTATATTTTACGATTAAGGATCGTAAAAAGACATTCAGAAAATACTTTTTTTTATTTCTTTTGATAGTTACAGTCTCTCTCTTAACGTAGAAACGTCTACGTAAAAATGTAAATTTCTTAAGTAGTCAAAAAAGCATGTTCACAAATATATATGTCAAATGATAAAATATGTAAAACAGTTAGTTTAGAACAATCTACACTATATTATAAAATTATTAGTTAACTTTTAGAATGATTATTGTATTTGCTATCAATATGTTGTGTCATTATATGTTGACATATATAGTTATCTCGATCAAATTCACTTCATATATATTCATCTGTTAGTGCCACTGTATATATGTCAAACGATAAGATATGTAATATATTTAGGATTAAAACAATCAACACTATATGATAAAAACATTAGTTATATATTGTAATACTTATTGTATTTCCTATCAATATGTTGTGTTGTTACATTTATCTGTTGACATATATAGTTATCTCGATCAAATTCACTTCATATATATTCATCTCTTAGTGCCACTGTATATATGTCAAACGATAAGATATGTAATATATTTAGGATTAAAACAATCAGCACTATATGATAAAAACATTAGTTATATATTGTAATACTTATTGTATTTCCTATCAATATGTTGCTTTATTAATATAAATAATATTTTAAATTTTTGTAATGAGAGTAATATGTAAAGATAGCAAATAAATGGTTATTTATTTATTTACTTATTGTATTTTCTAAGAAAATGTTCTTTTATTTAATCTATTACTTGACATAAATGTAAAGTTCTCTAGGAAAAATACATCTGTTAGGAATGGACTTCGGAAAGGGATGAAAAAAAGAAAACGTTGCCTTAGGGAATAGTATGGATATCCAACGCATTTCTTCTTGGAGAAAAGAAAGTTCTTTTCTCCAATCGGCTCTTCAATTAAGGGCTGTGCGGTAATTCCGGTACGAAAAAATCAGAAGCAGATAACGACCAGCCATAACAGTAATCTTTTAGAGTGAACAATTATAAGAATAAGATATGATCGAATAAAAATGAAAGGGCGCTTTTTTGTTAACTAATAAGACAAGCTATGGACTATCTCATGCAAAAGCAAAAAATTCTAGCGAGGTGGTCCGCATGTCGGGCGAATTTCCATTGGATGCGTGTTTCCGTGCAACAACAAACCTGGTAGGGATGATAATTTTATACCTAATATAAATTTATAACTACAAAATAATTCTGGCACGATGGTCGCGATTTTTTACAATTTTTTAAAAAACGTACACAAGTCATTTAATAAAAATTGAGCTAATACTGATAATAAGATGAAACTTGGCACATATGTTAGTCTTATACATAGCTACATGCGTGCCAAATCTCATAATTTTTGATTGCATAATTGTTTTGTGTTTTATGATTTTTTGAAATTTTCGCCAAGTCATTATTGCGGGTTAATGACGTCATAAAAATAATTATTTTCCGAATAGCACAACTACAGCGGTAGACTGATTTTTGTACAAAGTTTTAACTCTCTAGCATAAATACACTTGGCGTTACGATATTAACACACACACATACAGACAACTCTGCGAAAACTACTCAATAGGCCATAAAAACGGCTGAAACGGATAATTCCGGTTTGATCCCGGTTTCGGATTTTTTTACTAACACAATACTTTTCCTATATACCTACGGTATCAATAAGGAAAAGTAAAAAAAATAATATAAAAATCAATAAAATTTTATATTTTTATATTCAACAAAGTATTTTCCTAACAAACATTCAGTAGTCCGGGAAAGTAAAAACAATGTTTGTTTATCAAAAATTTAATTTCAAAGGGCATAAGTAACTCCTCCCTTTAGCCCTATGACCAACAAACATTACAAATAAAAAAAAAATGAGTTGTAATAATAAAATACGTTTATTAATTATTTCCCATCCCTTGAATTTTATTAACTCAAAATTCGACAAACCTACTTCGATATGCTCTGAGAGTAATTATTTATTATTACACCCCTTAATATTTATTTATCTCCCCTTTTTACGTTTTTTTTATTTGAATAAAAATGCACATTTTATAAAGTAAATAAAATGTGCTTTATTAATGGGGGGGGGGGAGGAAATTCAGATGAAAAAATGTTATTTAATACATTAAAATAATTGCAATTTCATTTACATATATTTTAATTACATTTATAATTAATTTTTCTTTCTGATCTCTAAATAAGCAAAATTGTTTTATTTTATGTTATTTTTTTTTAAATTTAATAGTAGTATTTAATAGTATTAAATTATATAAAGAATATTCACTTTAGGACTATACTTTTCGAAGTAAAACTTAGTTTAATTTTTACTACAATGTTTCTTTGGCGCCCAACATGGGGCCTTTAAAAATATTTTATGTAACAAGATATTTCTGTTTAATATATTTTTATTAAAGAATGACAAGTTGTTTAGAGGAAATTAAAAGAGATCAAAACAAAAACTAAATAAGTGAGTTAATAGAAGGAAGAAATATAATAAAAACTTTTGAAGTTATAGAAAAGTTGAGTCTAAGAGGCTATCTCTGAAAGAGTTCAACACAATCTGTTGAAATGGAGTTGAGGAGGGAAATTTGGGATATTTCCTTTCTTTGGCAATATGAAGGGGAATGGGACTATGGACAGGGGGAATATGTCTGGGATAAAAAAGGTTATACCCGTTTCCCATGGGATGGATGGGAGATACTTTTGGATTTCTTTACCTTTTTCCCTTTTATATGATTGTTTGGAGAAAAGGCAGAAAGGATAATTCTAAACAATAAAAAAAAGAAAATATGATGAAAAAATAAATCTGAGATAAAGCCCGGTTTCGTTGAGCTAAGTTAACCATTAATTTTGAGTACTGTAGATATTTGTTTTTCTAATACCTTCAAGATGAAATCACTATAACATGGAGGTCCGTTATTTGTATATAATAGAAGTGATAGATAGGAATAAAATTGTTTCTTAAGTTCAAATGTAAGAAGAAAATGTCTCCCTACAGGTAAAAAGAAAATTCAAAGCAACATTTAACCTACAGAGGTCATTGTGAAGCCAAAACTGAGCAGTAGATAATGAAGAGAGCTGGTTCTGGTCCTAGGCTTGAGACCTGGGTTCACTCATAAGGAAAGAAATATCAATGCATAGCAACAGTAAACCTATACAGGTCATTGTGACGCCAAAACAAAACAGCAGACAATGGAGAGAGCTGGTTCTGGTCCTAGGCTTGAGACCCGGGTCCACTCACAAGGAAAGAAATATCAAGGCATAGCAACAGTGAACCTATACAGGTCATTGTGAAGCCAAAACAGAACAGCAGACAATGAAGAGAGCTGACTCTGGTCCCAGGATTGAGACCTGGTCTTACCCATAATGAAAGAAATATGAAAGTAAAGCTAAAGTCAACCTATACAGGTCATCAACGCTAAATGCAAATTTTATTTCTACAGCGAATTTCCAGAGGAATAAAACAACCAATTATAGCTAAGTCTCACAATTATTTTCAGTTTAAATTTTATCAAATTTAATCTGGTTTATAAGTGAAGAATAAAAGAAAATTAGTGTTGTTATATTAAACTAATTAAGAGAAAAATATACTTATTTTATATTAAATCTTAGGGAAATACTTAAGAAATTGAAACGGTTTATAAATGTTAAAGAGTCGAGAGACATGAAGATTTCTTCAAGACTAAGATGTTTTCATAGAAATAAAGATGAAGACTCGGAACGACTTTGTTCAACCAACCGTTTAATGAAAAAGTCGTCTGGAGAAAAACAACGTACTTTGAGTTAAACTTCTTTAAATGTTAGAACGGAAAAATGATAAGAAAAAGTGACTTAGAAGTTTCTTCGTTATTAATTAGTAATTTTTTATTAAGTTGTATAAGTCTCAAGATCAGAAGAGATGTAAATAAAGGTAGACGAAGTTTCTGGAGATAAAACGTATGAATTAAAACTCCCTTTTAATTTATAAGTAAAATTAATTTATGAGATATATTTTTGCTACTACGTTTTTGAAGTATCAAGATGGGTAGAAATATATCTTAATTATTTTTCCAGAGAAATGACTAGTTGAATAGTTATAATTAATTAACCTACAAATAATTTACCGTATAAAATTGTTGGGTTTAAATTTATTAAGCCAATTGACTTTAAGTATATAATACTTTAGAGTCGAATACAGTGAGGCGGAAATTAAATTGAAAAAGACAACCACGATTCTCCACTAAACATTCTTTATTATAATGTTGGCTTTGGCTTTTGGTACTAAGAGTACTGAAGGTAAAAGATGATTACTAAGTGTACTGAAGGTAAGACATATTGTTTATTAAAGGTACTTTAGGTAAAATATAGTGATTACTAAGAGTAACTGAAGGTAAAATATAGTGATTACTAAGAGTACTGAAAGTAAGAGATATTGTTGATTAAAAGTACTGAAGGTAAAAGATATTAATTACTAAGAGTACTAAAGGTAAGAGATATTGATTACTAAGAGTACTGAAGTAAGAGATATTGTTGATTAAGAGTACTGAAGGTAAAGATATTGATTACTGAGGTACTAAAGGTAAGAGATATTGATTACTAAGAGTACTGAAAGTAAGAGATATTGTTGATTAAGAGTACTGAAGGTAAAAGATATTGATTACTGAGAGTACTAAAGGTAAGAGATATTGATTACTAACAGTACTGAAGGTAAGAGATAATGATTACTAAGAGTACTAAAGGTAAGAGATATTGATTACTAACAGTACTGAAGGTAAGAGATATTGTTGATTAAGAGTACTAAAGGTAGAAGTCATTGTTAACCAAGACTATCAAAACTATAAGTCTAAAAAGAATACTGTAGTTAGCAGTAACTATTAACTAAAAGAGCTAAATATAGAAGGTTTGCTTTACTAAGAGTACTGGAGTTAAAAGTCATAGTAGTCTAAGAGTAGTAAAGTTTGGAACAACGAGATTTCGCAGAGACGTTATTACTTAAGTTAGAAGTCATTGTATGCCAAGACTGTCGAAGCTAAAAGACTGAAAAGAATACTTTAATTAGGAGTATCTGTTAACTAAAAGACTAAAGGTAGAAATTCTATTTTATTAAGAGTACTGGAGTTAAAAGTCATAGTAGTCTAAGAGTAGTAAAGTTTGGAACAAGATTTCGCAGAGAGGTTATTGTTTCCTATCACAGTTTTATTCTTTCTTCGCCGATTTTTTTTCTCCAAATGTTTGCCAGAATAAGTTAGTATCTTTCAGTCAATTTCAAGAGAGAAAATAAGGCAATTCGGTTGAATGTTTTGTTACTTTTTAACACTCTTCATTGCTCCGTCTTTTGATAGACACATCTATTGTACAGTAAAAGGAACTCAGGCATCCGTTCCTTAGTAACCTTCTTTTCGGCGAATTTCCTCGTGATGTTATCTGTTTATAAGGTTTGATCAATTTTAGCAGCTCTAAATAAATATTCAAAACGTTACTCGAATGAAGTACATAAAAATCCACTTTATTAATTTGGTCAATCAAGTTAGCCATCTTTCTACATAACCTACATTTATATATGTAGGTTTATAAGTATAATAAGTTTACACAAAGAATTCAGCGTTGGACTTAAATCGCACACTGTGCCTGATTTTAAAAAAAATGACAAACTTTCATAACAGTTTGACAACAAAATTTTCAACTAGATGTAACATTTGAACCATGAAGGAGTTTAAATGATAGATCTAGTTGAAGCCCATTCAATTTTATTCTAATATTTACAAAAACGTATCAGAAACTTGTCGGAAATCGGAATTCAATAGTTTTGAATACGGATTTTAAATTCGAATTCTACTGAAGTTCAATGTTAAATAACTTACTGTCAATAAAGTCTAATAATATTTCTTAGAAATTAAACCGTATTTATATCAAATTGATTTAAACATTTTATTTTAAATAGTCTCAATTCTTATTACGTTAGGGTTGAGATCGTCTTCGACCTGATCTGGGGTCGATTGATACCCTGCTTACAAAAGTAGTCTGCTTAAGTGAATGGAAATTCGCTTAAGTCGAACATTGTAAAAAGCTAGGTTCACAAAGCTTTATTTCCTTTCAACATATGTTAGGGATGATCTTAAATCCAACTGGAGAAATCCCTTACCTGAAGACCCTTTGCCTTCACAGACCCTTAGCTTCAGAACAAATCCACTTCCCCTAGTCAAGTAGAATTGAAATCTCCCTGCGGGGGTCAAATATTTCCTTTTTACGCTTGACCGGAAATCATTTCTTGTTATCTATATCGTAGGAGACGGATTGTTTTTAATGTTGTTTGACAATCTAGTTTATGGTAATCAGTAACAAACTGACAGTTTCGCGTTCAAATAATTAATAGTAAGACTGTTTAATTTATTTATGTATACTAGGCGAACTAAATATCGACGGGTATAAAGTAAATTAGACCTAATTTAAAACCGGGAATCAAGAACAAAATGATGTGCAACAATAAAGTCACCCGTGGTGCAGTGGTTAAGTACGCGGCAATACACAGAATGAATGACTTTAGTCCAGGGTTCAATCCCAGCACATGCCTTAGGATTTTATGAGAGGGATAAAAAATTCTGCGTACCACGTCCTTCAGAAGGCACGTAAAGCCGGTAGTCTCGAGCCTGTGCATTGTCAGGTACTCGTTAGAGATCCCTTACTCTAAATGAAACTGGGTATAGGCAAAATTTAGGACCCTCATTGTAATACATTATAAACTATACTGTTTCTCCTTGTAGTTTAAAGTTTGTGGAGGTTTGGTTTTAACAGTGAGAGCACGTGTTGTTCCCATTTCACTTACTATAAGAGTAAGTGAAATATGTATGATTGCCTTGAAAAAGCATGAGAGGAACCATAGACATTCAGCTTTTCTGTCTAGATTAGATGAAATATACCTACACTTGAAATTAAAAGGAGTAGAACACTTTCTTGGGAGTTGGCAAAAGGCCTAACCACGTGGGCCTACTAGCCAGGTAGTTACTACCACTCGCCCCCATATTACTACTTACTACTACTGATATGTAACAATTTAATTGAACCCTTTATCTTTTGTTACAAATTTGTTTACAATCATGACAGGCAAAAAAATTTTAACGATTTGAATGGAAAGAGATATCATTTTAAAATTCTTAAGTAAATTTTATTTTCATAATATCGTTTTGTTAAATTGTTGTATTGGAGACAACACAAATAAAGGAAAGCGGATTAAAAGTTATGGAAAGGAGGAGCTATCATTTCCCTTACGTTTTTGAATATGGCATAATATTAAATAACAAAAAATAAAAACATCTGTAAGAGTAGCTAACTAAAAGATGTGTTTTCATTCCAATTAAATACAAATATTGTTTTAATTCCATATTTAAGTAAATATATCTAATTAAACTCATATCTTTTAAATTAAAAGAGATATGTAATTTCATAAAATTAAGCGTATATGCAGTAAGTAGAATTTTATTTAAATTACTTCACATTTTTCATTTTCATCAAGGTTTGTTGCCACTATAATTCAATTAATTTTAGTGTAAATTTATGTTAACAATACTTAAGTTAGTACTTATAAGGTTGCTAATAATTATTTTTAATTCTCTATTTAAATTTAAGCTCTTTTATAAAATATTTTAATAAATTACAATTTTATCAAAAATTAAACCCTATTTATACATAATAAGTAATATTTTAAACATTAAAATATTGTTTAAACATGTATAACTAACTATTTATTTTAAATAAGTATTTTACAAATTTTCATACTTATGACGTTATTAAAGTACATACATATATTATTTTCTTTGTGCAACTTAATGAAATACTTAAAAAGGAAAGCTTAAAAGGTAGATTTTAAATCTACTTATTATCTAAAGCTTAAAAAGAGAGGCTTAGTTTTTTGATAAAACTTTGTGCTAAGAGGTTATAAACTGATAAAAAGTTTGTAGGCCTAAATTCAAGCATTTAAAGTCAGGAGATTAAGAATTGTAAGAATTCTATTAGATGACAAGTTATTTAATGGGTAAAATTAAAATTATAAGTATTTATCAGTAAATTTACAAGACTTGAGGTTAGGGTCACAAAAGAGAGAAAGTGTTTTGTATTAAGGGGAGATTAAATAAATTATATATAACATATGTTATATATATATATATCTATATATATAATATATATATATAATATATATATATAATATATATATATATATATATATTATATAATAATATATATACTTTTTATGAGACGCCATAACATTCGAACGCATTTTCGGATCTGAAAAAACTTAGTACAAAAATCGACCTCATTAATGTCTAGAAACAAATTATTTTTGAATGGTGTACGACGTCATTATTTATACTCATCTAGCAATTGTCATTCATTATTTTGTAATTTATATAAGTCTAGCAATTATCATCCATTATTTTGTAATTTATATAATTCTAGCCATTGTCATCCATTATTCTGTAAATTATATCATATTTATTTCTTTAACAAAAACAAGAAAAAGCAATAGCCTGTAACTCTGTCAAAAATATTTTAATAAGAGCTTAAACATTTTCATGCTTAACAATAATTATAATACAAAAATTTACATAATATATACATTTTTAATAAATATTATACTATAAATATAATTCTTGTAATTGTCATTCAAAATTTTGTAATTTATTTAATTCAAGCCATTGTCATCCAAAATTTTGTAATTTATATAAGTCTAGCAATTGTCATCCATTATTTTGTCATTTATGTAATTTTAGCCATTGTCATCCAAAATTTTGTAATTTATTTAATTCTAGCCATTGTCATCCATTATTTTGTAATTAATATAATTCTAGCCATTGTCATCCATTATTCTGTAAATTATATCATATTTATTCTAGCAATCGGAATGTACATTATTTTATAGTTCACGAGGATTATAATAAATGTAGTTATGTGTAATTATACTTCTTCTTAATATTTTAAGTAATTCTTCTATGTTAAATAAAAAAATTTATTTAATATAGGTATTTTTTAAGTGGATAAAACAGATAAATGTAAAAAAATATAAATGAAAAAATATACAAAACAGAGATAGAAATAAACTGTATTTCGCAAGTAAGTAAAATTAAAATTAATGAATTGAACCTTAAGAAAAATAAACATTGAGTTTGTAAAAAAAATTGAATGAATAGAATGAAAGCAATAAGTGATAAAAGCTTTTGACCTGATATTTATAAAAGGATAAGTAAAATAGAGCTTTAAGGAGGAATGTATAATTGTAGTGGAACAAAGAAAATAACAAAAATTATGGTAAGAAAATAAAATCACAAACAAAATAGAAAAAAAAAATTAAATAAAAAAGCAAAGATTTAACTTGAAGAGCAAACTTTAATAAAGAAGAAATATAATCGCAAAATTTAATCACAATATAGATAAATAGTGAAATTAAGACAATGAAAGTGAATTTCATTGTGGTAATGTAAAGGTAGGTACTGAATTTTATCAAAGGGATATAAGAAATAAAAAATTAATGAATTAACAATAAAAATAAGATTAATTGAAAAAGAACAATAACTTCTGAAAATAATACTTTAAAATATAAGGAGTGAAGTAAAGTGAGACAAGTAAAACATGTTAAACATAATGCTTTATAGATAGAAAGAAAAAAACTACTTGCAGAAATAGAAAATGCATGCTTTTCATTTAAAAAAAAACTTGTATGAACTCTGTTGAATGACTGTATTTTAATTGTAAAGAAAATTCTTGAAAAACTCCCAGTATCCTTAGAATTATTAGTTTTCTCTTGCTACTTTTGCCTTTTATACGTCTTAGGTGTGCGCGGTATTCTTCTCAGTTTCTCATTAATTTGATTGTTATGAAATGTCTTTTGGTGACATCTAGCGGTAGAAATATAAACTATTAAGACTGATATATTGTTGTTGTGCTTGAACTTTGAGTAGTTAAAGAGTTTTTCTGTAGAATAGAGGGTTTCTAGTCAGACTCCTTTAGTTATAAGAGACGTTTTTAATGATGATTCTTATCTTACAGTGATATTTGTTTCACTATATAAAATCCAGGGACTTTCCGTTTTTTCACTACTTTGACACGGACTCAACTTCTTACGTTTTTCATTCTGCCCATACTTCGTTGATCTATCTTTTTTAATTTTCCTCATTCCTTCCCCAGACTTTTAGTAAAAGAAGTAAGGTGTTTCCACTAGAATTTCAACTAAACAGTAATTTTTACCTAAATTATCCACTTGAAGGTGTTTTAAGACCTCCTGAGTGGCATTTATCATAGTAGCTTTCAGTGTGTTTATGCTTAGAGAACATCTAACTATGCATATGTATTATAGTCCAAGATCCAGGACTAAAAAATGTGACTTATTTTGTACAAATTTAAACCAAATTTTTCAGAAAATATACCTTGAATTATATAGGAAAAGCATAGTCTGCCTATCCATAGAGGAGCTTTTCATATGAATGCATTCGCTCAAAATATTAGAATATCACACAAATTTCAATTTTTCCTGCAAAACAGTAAGTTGTGTGCAAAACGTGAAGCTTTAACATTTGTTAAAGCTAATAAAATGTCCTTTACAACGAGTGTTATTTTGTCAAAATTAGATAACTACAACTAAAGTTATGAACTATATCATTTGATACTACCGAGTTTTGCAAAAAATGAATAGTTGACATTGTCTCTCGCACAATTATATTGTGTAAAGTTATGACATTCGTTAAATGGCCAAAAAATTGCACAAAAAGTCGACATTTTGTCTAAGAAATTCGCTGACATAGCATAAATAACCATTTGTTTTGATGTTTTTAAAAGAGCTATAACTTTTGTTGTAGTCATCCGATTTTGATAATTAAACACTCATTTTAGGAACATTTTATCAGCTTTAAAAAATATTCTCTTCATGTTTTGCACACGACCCACAGAGAACCACTTATTTCAAGGAATGTTGTGCAATTTTATAAAATTTTGAGCATGGGCTCTACTCTGCAAAGGCAGACTATGTTTTTACTTCATAATTTAAGGTATATTTCCAGAAAAATTAGGTTTGAATTAGTACAAATAGAGTCACATTTTATCAGGTCCGGCTCTTGGACTATTATACTTTTATAATTTTAGTCCGATAAGAGATAAATTTTCTTACTTCAAAACTATTAAAAAAAAAGAAAAAGGTACATTCCACATTTAGAGCAAATAATCGTTATCTCCCCTTTCTTGAGGTAAAAAAAAACTCATGGCTGCCAACTATATTAGGATTTATTTCACTAAACTTTTTTTTACCCTAAGAGTTTTTCTTTGCCTTAAACAGTGTTGCCAAAGACGTTTTTAGACTACGTGATATCTATACAGAGACCTGTAGATCTTGAACCCTTTATAAAAGGGAAGGAAATTATTTCAAGGAATGAAGGGGCCCTTTAAGGCCTTTTTTCTTTTCAGTATTTTTTAAAAAGAGTATTTTTAAGAAGATATTTCCTTATTAAGGTTGGCAGCTTTGTTTTAATCTTAATTATTTTGTTTAAGTCTTTTGATAAAAAATTAATTTTATACTTCCTATTACGTTTTAGAATGTTGATCCTTTTTGCAGCGGCCAAAATGTTAACATAAGAACTACTTCTTATTCGCGCTCAGCCAGAGAACAGTGTCAAGATGAAAGGGGTCAGTTATTAGATACGGAGTAGAATAAACTTAGAATAATACTATATACGTAAGGAGCACTACTGATAACACGTAAGGCGGTTCACTGGTGGTCTTAAGTAATGCTGCCACCCTAACAATATACAAATATCTTAAAAAAAGTTGGCAATACTTGCTGAATTATTATGTTCTATTATTAATTAATTGATTGATTATTCATAAAATACTAATATAAATATCGGTGCATTACAATATTTTGAGCATTTTAAATTGTAGTTTAACATTTTTAATTAAAATGATATTAAAAGCAGTCCTCATCAACTAAATGTATATTCTTGTATTCCGCTACCCTTTTGCTATCTAAGACAGGTTTTATTAAATACTCTGCAGGTGTTTTAAGTTATAATATTTGTTCATTACGTTCTTTCTTCATTAATAGATATTTATGACACATTTTTTTAAATAATGTTTTGTTGTCAGGTTGGCAGCATATATATATATATATATATATATATATATATATATATATATATAATAATATATATATATATATATAATAATACATACATACATACATACATACATACATATTATATATTATATATATATATATATATATATATTATATATATATATAATATATAATATTAATTTTTAAGATAAATCTCTATGAAAAAACTTAATTAAATTACAAAGTATAAACTTTACAAACTTCTTCAAACTTTATTATAAAAATTGTATAAGGGAGAAAAATATTATCAAAATAAAGTGCTGACAGGTACTTGTCATGAAGTTTTCAGCAACAAGATTTTCTACTAAAGATTGCTTTATTTGTTTTAGACAACTTTTGAAAAAAATCTTCAAGAGATCTTTAACGTTAAAAAGTGACTGGGAAGAAGGTAACGATTGTTCAACGGGTGGAGAAAGTTTGTCTTTTTAATCGTTGATTTGGTAAATTATAAGTTTTCAAGTATTTGTTGATTTTTTTGTGAATCGGGTTGGTGAACTGTTAAGAGTTATTATTTTCAAATTAGAAATCACTTTGGGATATTTTAACTGTATTTTTGAAGCTTTTCAGAGCTAAAAATGAGCTAATTGAGGGTTGATAGATAGAGATAAATAAAATGAAAAAATAACTCGTTTAACAATTAAAAGAAATAACTAGGTTTTTTTAAATATTGATCGGCAAGATTATATACTTTGAATATATTCTCGATTTTGTTTACTTTTTGTTTTACTTTATGACGTCACCAACCCATGGTATGACGTCAAAAGTTAATACTTTATGATAGAAGTGGCCAGCAAACAGAAAGGCCTCTGGCTGCTCTAGCCGGATTTTTCCTTTCATTTTTCATTATACACAGTTTTCCTTATCAATTAAAAATATTGCTTTAACAAATCTAGTGCGATCAACCGTCAAACCATTAATTTAACCTATTGGTATCACCGGTATACAACATCTAAAAACATTCAGCTCAATGCTCACTGAAACAAGCATGATTTAATTGGTAGGAAACATGAAAAAGATGAAACATTTACTGGTATTGGGGGTTGCTTCAACATTCCGCCTACCAAAATACAAACCCATGGAGATCTCAATACCTCTATACCAAATTTAGAATAATCAAATTTAAACAGAAATACTTATTTATGCCAAACAGTAGCCTAGTGAAAATTTGGTTGAGTTTCGTGAAAATGTTATGCAATTGTTCAAATTAAGGTGCTGTGTTTACCTCTTGCAGAAGAACCACAGCAATACTGCTGATTTGCATATTTTTTTGTATTAACACTAGTAGTAAAATGTGAAATATTTAAGCAATAAATGGTTATAACAAAAATAAAGGAGTAGTTTTATAAAACAGTCTATATTACTGTTATGCTCTAATTTAAAATTCTTAAGTAACCACAAAAAACTCAGTTTAACCACACTTGGTATACGATTAACAAACAAATTATAATAGTTTATTAACCAATTTATTAATTAATTTTAATAAATTAATGGTTAATTTTAATTAACCAGTATTTTAATTAATTTAAAAATTTTAATTTTTTTGCCTTATCTAAAATAATTGCTCATGTTATATCAACTAAATATTATCTATAGATAAATACGCGTTACCTTATTTTGTATTTAAATAATTTTAACTCTTAATTGCAAAAGACTAATTAATTTTTATGATTTATTTTAAGTAGAGGCGCATCCAGGGGAAGCTCCCCTCCTTCCCCAAAGACAACCCAACAATGTAATTATGCTATTGGGCAATACTTACTCTAATTAAACATAATTTTTTTAGCTTGCTTTATTGTTTAAATTAGTGTGGTTCTTTACAGTGAAATAAAATAAAATAAAATGCCCGTTTTAGGGCTTTTCGGCCCATCAGGGTGTTTACCCTGCGGGTACAACCTTAGGTGGGTTTCATCTACTACACTCTAAGAAGAAGTTGGCGTAATCTTTTTTTAATACAAATACTATTCATAAAATCTTAGAGCATAGCCCGGGTTGCGAACCCCGGACCTCCGGTGCCGAAATCTAGTGCCTATACGATCACGACCACGGAGGCAGATATTCTTCACAGTAATAACCTTTAAAACAATTTCAGGTGCAAATTCTAAATTGGCCGTTTACACCATTTGTAAGTTTTATGCTTATACCTATCATCTTTCCATGGAAAATTTCCATTAATTTCTTAGCAAGCAATAGAGGTGCGTAGTACGAGACAATTATGCCAAACCATTAATGCATTATTTCATTGCGGGTTAGCGTTTCAGACCACTCCAAAAGAAACTATTCTGAAACCAAACCCCTGCGGCCAGACTGAGTTATTTAAACAATATGTCATAAATTATCATCAAAAAACGAAAGTTTCATCTATTTAAAGACACTTCGTTATTTAAAAACATTAAAATCTCAACGCTATAACAAATTTTGCCAATAATTTTCAAAATCAAATATTTATTTGCATACATATATAAAATATTTGACAGTTAAAACTGGATAAACATTGCATCCTATCCCGAAGCTCTTTGATTAATCTACCCTCTGCATTTGTCAAAAACTTCTGTAAATAACCTATCAATTTAAGCTATTTGAAAATTTTTAAATACTTCATATTTCGTGCTTTGCAACGAATGTTCATTAAATCTAAAATTAATTATACCTTTGATAAACCTTTTTGAGAATTAATAACTTTTACAATAGTCACTCCTATGTTCTAAAACATAAAATATTTATCTCTAATATGAACAAGTGTCATTTCAGAGAGGAATTCAGTTTAAAAATTTAAAAAAGGTATGTTTGACCGGATTGAGTAATTTAAGTTAACTAATTTTACTTTGACATTAATTTAAATCAAAATTTAAATAGAAATAGGTATTTACATTTTATACAAATCCGTCCGTTTTATTTAAGTTCTAGATACGTGATGATTTCGGGGATCTTTTGAACATTTAAATTCAATACCTCTTAATATAGAAATTTCCGTAATATCTCACCTCATGTATATATCAATTCGTAGTAGCCGAAAAAGATGAAAAGTTATAAACCTATGTCAACAAAATCGGGTAGGAGATACCTCGGAACTTTTCCTCATCATAGGATTCGCTACGCTCATCCTCTCTGCTTCGGACTCGTTCGTCTCATCCTCAGAATATAGAATTTGTCAAATTTTTACTGATAGACCTCTTCGGAAACGCTTCGCTCGTCATCAGATAATAGATATGTATCTATTATCGATATGTAGATATGTATCTATTATTGAACGAATGTTCGTTAAATCCTCAGCGGTCACCCATCCAGGCACAGACCATGCACGAGGCTGCTTGACTTTTTTGATCCAACAAAAATCATGGATATACTCTTTGAATTGAAACGAAACTTGATGTACTTATTTATTACGTGAAGGTATATACTATACTTGTACTAAATTTTAACTGAATTGGATTATTTGCCGATTTTGACAATTTTAAAAAAAGTACACAAGTAATATGATAAAAACTAAACTAATGCTGATAATGAGATGAAACTAGTAAAAATTGTCAAAATCGGCAATTAATCAAATTCAGTTGAAATTTAAGTATATACCTTCACGTCTGCCTCAGTGGCGTTCGATTTCGGCACCGGAGGTTCGGGGTTCACAGTCCGGGCTATGCTCTAAGATTTTATGAACAGTATTGGTATTAAAAAGATTTCACCAACTTTAATTAATTCTTAGAGTGTAGTAGATGCAACCCACCTAAGGTGGTCCCCGCAGGGTGAATACCCTGATGGGCTGAAAGGCTCTAAAACTGGCATTTTTTTCATATACCTTCACGTAATAAATAAGTACAACAAGTTTCGATCCAATATAAGAAGTAAATCCATGTTTTTTTTGGATCATAAAACTCAAGCTGCATTGAGCGCGGATGCATCTATTATCTGAGGACGATCGTAGCGGGTCCGAAGACATGCTGCAGTATAAATTTGGCGAATTGTATTTTCTAAGAACTAGGGAAACAGGGAGGAATTCAATGTGATGAGGAAAATTTCGGAGACCCCTTACCTGATTTTTTTTACATAGAATAACTAACATAAAGTCATACTTAATTAAGTAAAAGTCTATACTCATACATCAATATTGTGTACTACTTGATAAAATAATATTGCGTAGGCAGTAAAATAGCTAATTTACAGCCGGCCCTTCATAAAATTATGTTTTAATAACTCAATGAATCCTGAGAATTGTGAACTGAAAAATCCTTGGAATGATAAACTAAACAATCCTTCAATTTGTTTTAACTTAATTAAAACCAGGTTTGGTTTGCCCCTCTAGCAGGACCTCGGAGGGGCGGCATGCAAGGCAATAAGGGGTTTACAGTAGTTAATTTAATTAATTCAAGAACTCATAGGATTTCACTTATTACGTTAAATTTTAAAGTGTATTTGATTTACTCCTTTTATAATAGCTGTAAAATAAAATAAAATGCCTGTTTTAGGGCCTTTCGGCCCGTTAGGGTATTCACCCTGCGGGAACCACCTCAGGTGGGTTACATCTACTACACTCTAAGAATTAATTAAAGTTGGCGAACTCTTTTTAACACAAATACTTTTTAATAAAATTTTAAAGGATAGCCTGTGCTGCGGAGCCCGGACCTCCGGTGCCGAAATCGAGTGCCTATACGATCACGGCCACGGAGGCAGATAATGACAGTATTAATAAGACAAATTATTGATCCATCGAAAAAACTAGTGGTAAGAAAGCCAAGTCTGGCGTAAAAAGAAATTATACCTCATTTTACGTCGTCTTATCGGTTTTACGCTTTAGTGTGCGACTCATAATAATGTTATTACATTATCAGCCTCATACGTTTTATTACCATTATTTAATAATCGCCATTTAATTTGAGACTTGGCCAGTATGGATCGTAAGGTATTGTGCTATTTAAACACCAGGTTGCACTGCCAAATTGAACGTTGCTTGTTTATTAAAACAAAACGACCATATTATAAACACCGTAAATTGCCAATGCTATCTGGCCAAGCCATAAATTTATTGATGCTTATAGTGTGTGAGGTAGGTAAAAATTTGAACAAGTGGATTTCATTACTTTTTGTAAGGTTGCTTTTAAATTTGCGAAAATTAAGTATTAACTCCTCTTAAATTATACCCAGAGCTACCTAGTTGATACTCTCAACTAGATAGCTCCAAGAGTAAACACTATTTAATCTACTTAAATTGTATCAAAAGAGAATTTTTTGTCTAGACAAATCTTACGGTATTATTAGTTTCTTAGTTCGCTACTAGGTTGCGCTAGTAGCCAACAATTTTCATTGTACTTGAAATCTGAGATAAGGATTAAATTCCGTCTTTAACGCGTTTAAATATGTATACAAACTTATTTGAATTGAGCTTAACAGTTAGTACTAACTTGTTTTTATGTTAGTATTGCAGTTTTTTTCGTTTTTTTCTAATTTTGATTCAGCATTAATTTCACGGTAAATTACTTATACGTTTTCTAATAGATTATTTGATGTTCCTCATGAAATACAAAGAAGACAGGAACAAGCTCGTGTTTGTAAGAAACAGAGGCAAATGATAAGATGCTGTCCATTTGATTCACACAGCATCCAGAAATCCAGGTTGGAGATGGGCAGGTCTACCTTGAATTAAAAACCTCCCAAGACAATGGTACAAGGCATAACATCATATAAAGTCCTCCCCGGCTGGATTCGATCCTACGACCTCCAGTTCGTTAGGCGAGCGCTCTATCATTGTGCTACCGGTTCCAAGTATCGTGAGTAATCGATTATTCATACATAAACTAAAGATTTACAACTCGAATGTTTATAATTCAGTGTTTCAATTTCCCTTATCAATATTGGTACATTCTGTTTTGTTTCATATCTTTCTCTCATTCCAAAACCTTCTTTGAGTTCCTAATAAACTTTCTATTATTTATTTTCAATCGTACGGAATTCTCAAATCAAACCCTAATAAAATTTATCAATCCTACACTGAAATCTTAATTAAATTTTCTTACCATACCTAGATTTCCAATTGTTCTAAACATCAATTTTAAAACTTTCCCCACAAAATGTAATATTTAATATTTCCTCCGATCCTCCAATTTCAATTTTCCTTCCAATATTTACACTTGACAAATATTCCCCAATAAATTTCTACAAAGCGTAATTTTCGAATTGTATAAATTTTTAATTTTAAAACAATAGTTTGATGATTGTAAATAATTCGTAGGATTTAATTAAAATTTTCATATGATTTTTCATTTGGAAAACTCCGTTATACATTTGTTTAAATACTTTTTCTTATTTTGGAAGGTGAATGGAAAAATATAGTGTTCGCACATAAAATCTAAAAGCAAGATTTGAAATGAATTATCCATTTCAGGTGTTTGTAAGATCTCCTGAGTGGTTTTTACCATTTTTACAATTCCTCATTTATACCATAGGTATATAGAAATAGAATGTGCCTCCGTGGCCGTGATCGTTAAGGCGTTCGATTTCGGCACCGGAGGTCCGGGGTTCGCAGCCCGGGCTATGCTCTAAGATTTTATGAATAGTATTTGTATTAAAAAGATTTCGCCAACTTTCATTAATTCTTAGAGTGTAGTAGATGCTACCCACCTGAGGTGGTTCCCGCAGGGTGAATACCCTGATGGGCCGAAAGGCCCTGAAACGGGCATTTATTTATTTATATAGAAATAGTATTGCGTTTGTGAAAAAATCCGAAACCGGGATGAAACCGGAATTATCCGTTTGAGGTGTTTTAAAGGCCTCTTGAGTGGTTTTTACACAGTTGTCTGCATGAGTGTGTGTCTGTTATCATCGTAGCACCCAGTGTATTTATACTAGAGAGTTGAAACTTCGTACATAAATCAGTCTACCGCTGTAGTTGTACTATTCAGAAAATATTTTTTTTATGACGTCATTAACCCGCAATAATGACTTAACGTTAATTTCTAAAAACCATAAAAAGCGAAAAAATGTTGCGATCGGATTGAGATTTGGCACGCATGTAGCAATGTTTAAGACGAATATGTTTGATAAGTTTCGTGTCATTATCAGCATTAGTTCAATTTTTATCGAATGACTTGTGTAGGTTTTTTAAAAAAAATTGTAAAAAATCAGAAAATGATCTGATTGATTTTAAATTTGTTACAAGTGTATACCTTTACTTAATAAATGACTACAATGAGTTTTGTTTCAATACGACTATTAAATTTATGATTTTTGTTGGATCATAAAAATTAATTAGCAATGAGACTGGTCAGTACTGTACGGGTGACTGCAGAGAATGAAACGGATTTACTATCTGAGGACAAGTGAAGCGAGTCCGAGGACATGGTGCAATATAAATTTGGTGCATTGAGGACGAGCGAAGCGAGTCCGAAGCAGGTTGGATAAGCGTAGGGAATCCAATGTGATGAGGAAAAGTTCCGAGGTACACCGCACCCAATTATTCATGTCTGAGTCTGTTATCATCCAAGCTTCTAAGAGTGCTTATGCTATAAAAAAAATTGTTGAGACGTTTAAAAATGTCGTAATAAAAACAAATTTGTTTCATGCACCCCCCCCCCCCCCTAGATAATCTACTTTACCTCTATTATACCATAGGCATAATAAAGTAATAATCCAAAACCGGGATGCCATATGAAGTATCCATTTTTTTCGCGTCGTTGTTTCAACTTTAATATCAATACTAACCTCCAATAACATGAGTCACCCGTGGTGTAATGGTTACGGTATGCGGCCTTAAAACTTCCGAGTTTATTTAGTCATGTGTTCAATCCCAGCACGAGCCTCTGTGACTTTTATGAGAGGGATAAAAATTCTGCACACACGTCCTTCAGAAGAGATGTAAAGCCGGTGGTCTCGAGTATGTACGTTGTCAGGTACATGTTAAAGATCCCTTACCCTAAATGAAACTGGATATAGGCAAAATTAGGACCTCATAGTAGATTCATTATATACTATAGTGCGTCTGCCTTTGGTATAATATAAAATGTATGGAGGTTTGGTTTAACAGCGAGTGTACGTGTTGTTCCTAGTTTTCACTAGACTATAAGAGTCAGTGAAAATATGTATGATTGCTTGAAAAAAGCATGAGAGGAACCATAGAAATTCACGGCTCTTCTGTCTAGATTAGATGAAATATACCTACACTTGAAATTAAAAGGAGTAGAACACTATCATAGGGAGCTGGCAAAAAGGGCCTAACAACGTGGCATACTTGCCTGGTAGTTACTACCACTCCACCCATATTACTAACTACTAACTAATTTCCAATAACTATAAACAATAAGTTAACAAAACTCGAATTAAGTAAATTTCGTTATCATACCTTAAAACATAAAAAGAAACATCGTATATCATGTATTGTAATTAAAAGAAAAGGAAACCTAAAAAAATTCAAAATAAAGACCAAAAGTATGATAGGAAGTTACCAGGAAGATGCCGGATATTGATACCAGATTGCAAGTCTCTGAGAGGGGTAGAAGGACAGACAGGAAGAGTGGGGATGACTAGGTAGGAAGGGAGGGGGAAATCCTTTCGTTTAGACTCATTCGCCTCTCTACCCTACAGTTAGAGGTTTCTATTGAGTAGGAGAATAGAGCTTTATTTTGCGTCATTCAAAGATTACTTTGCATCATGGTGATCCTCTTAACTTTTATTTCTGTAAGTACAAAGTGGAAGTATCAAAGTAGCAACTATTTTAACACCCAATTTCTTATCAAATACCCGCGTTACACCACATTGGGATATTGGGTGAATTTTTAAAATACCAGGAATGAACTGAATACTCTGTGAAGACAAGGGATCTAACTTCTGATTGCCCAAAGTTCAAGTTAAATCCTTTGGGTAAACAAAGAAAGTTTCAGCAAACAAAAGGACAAACCTTGTTTAACAAATACCGTTTTGAAAAGGATTCAATTCCAGGCCAAAACAAGCAATGTTTGCTTAAAAGGTATAAGCAACACTCGATCTCAACGCCTTATATCACTCGGAAATTCTACAACAAATATCTAGGAAATATGCAAAATAAAATACGGACACATCTTGTTGTCCACAATTAAAACTGTCAGCGAATTAAAACAAATTAGTAAACCAAAAAAATAAATAAATAAATAAAAATAATAAAACAAATACAATACCTGAACTTGAAAATAATAATAATACTTCGATTATATTGGTCTCAAAATTGAAATTATAAATGATGTCTTAAACCAACAATTAAAAAAAATTAGTTTTGGTTTTATTGCTACCCACATTAAATTAGAATAATATACAGTATGCAAAATTAACCCAAGCAATTGTAATAAAAATATTTAAAAAAAAAACAAAAAAATAAAAATCCCAAAACATAAGTAAAACATTTAAATAAAAAATATTATTAAAAAATTCAAAAAGTAAGTAATTTTTAAAGCAATAATTAAAAATAAATTCCAAGTTATTTAATAAAAAAAAGTGCTGTAAGTAAAAACCCAAATTGTTTTTGTTTCTTAACTCACCGATAATAAACTATTAGATAAATCTAAACCGTTTCCAACTCGTTGAAGCTTAAAAACAAACAAAAACAATAAAATAAATAAAACAAATTAATAAAAATTAATACAATAACAAATAAATCAAATCAATAAAAAATAATGTAATAATAAATTATACAAATCATCAAAAATTAATATAATACCAAATAAATCAAATTAATAACAAATAAATGAAATAAAAAAAAAATAATATAATAACAAATATATCAAATCAATAAAAAATAATATAATAATAACAAATATATCAAATCATAAAAAATAATGTAAGAGAAATAAAACAAAATCATCAAAATTAATATAATAACAAATAAATCAAATTAATAAAAAATAATATAATAACAAGTAAATTAAATCAATAAAAAATAATATAATAAAAAATAAATCAAATCAATAAAAAATAATATAATAACAAACATATCAAATCAATAAAAAATAATGTAATAATAAATAAAACAAATCAATAAAAAATTAATACAATAACAAGTAAATTAAATCAATAAAAAATAATATAATAACAAATAAATGAAGTCAATAGAAAATAATATAATAACAAATAAATAAAATCAATAAAAAGTAATGTAAAGTAAGTATTCCTATTGTCGAAAGGTCGAGGGTAGGACCCTCTGCTGATGATGGCGTTATGCCGAAACCGGTCCAGTGATATTCATATCCAAAAGCAAGTATCGACGGTAGCTGATTCTTGCATTGCTTCTTCAACTTGCATTAAATATAATCTAATTAATCTTCAAAAGAATTTTATACAAAGTGGAGGGTTTCTTAAAGATAATATAAGTCAGACACATCAAATGTCTTTAAAATGGCTCTAAGAATGACTTGTCACCTTCTAAGGGGGTTGTCAATTTTAAACCACCGAAACGAGAGAAGTAAGCATTTTTCAAAACCGTCGTACTTTATAATCCTCTCTACTCTACCTTTAAAAGTAGATGCCGTTTTAAGTATAAAATAATCAAAAAGCACTTTGTACGATTCGGAAAAAAACGTCTAAAAATACCTTTGAAAAAACGTCTTTAGGGGAAAAATTGAAGTTTTGTTTAGGCAATTGAAAAAAAGTAAAAAGGGAAAGAGATCGTCTAAAATAATGAATTAGGAATGTTGTAGAATGATTTTAGAATCCTTTTTATTCTTTTTGGCGAATTTTCGCCTTTTAAAATTATTCTTGCAATAAGTCTTTAAGAGGAAATAAGGATGAATTTAAATTTGTTGAAGTTTTTCAAACGGGAACCAAATTTGTTAGTGTAGTCTAACTTGCTTTATTGTAAGTAAGTAATTATAAAAGTAAGTAATTGCTGTTTTGAATTTTGAAGGACCAATTTAATTAAGTTTTTATCCGGATCGAAGGACCAATATAATTAAGTTCTTATCCGGCTCGAAAGACTAAATTAATTAAGTTCTTATTCGGCTCAAAGGTAAGTTAATTAAGTTCTTTTTCGGCTCGAAGGTAAGTTAATTAAGTTTTTATTCGGATCGAAGGACCAAAATAATTAAGTTCTTATTCGGCTTGAAGGTAAGTTAATTAAGTTTTTATCCGGCTCGAAGGACCAAGTTAATTAAGTTCTTATTCGGCTCGAAGGACCAAGTAAATTAAGTTCTTATCCGGCTCGAAGGAACAAGTTAACTAAGTTCTAATCCAGCTTGAAGAACCAAGTTTTTTACATTGGTCCTTTAAGCCGGATTTGAACTTAAAATATGCAGTCCTCATATGTAACAGGAAATAATGTATTTTTTCCCTACAAGACTTTCTCGTCTAAAGCAGACCGACAAAGAATTTTAAGGTAATACATGGTTGCCCCTTTTTTGTCAGAAAAATATATAATTCATTATACACAGGACAAACCGAAAGAAAGGAAAGGCAAAAACTTTTAGCCCTTTAACAGAATGTTAAAGTAAAGGGAGATGCGAAAAGCCGAAAGACTATAAGACAGAAAGAAACGAAAAATGTATAAGTCTTTAGAGCAACAGAGTCGAATAGATGAAAACACCTCATTTCCTACTCAGTAAACCTCCCAGACCTATTAATTAATTCATTGCAAAACCTTTAATGAAGGTTTCAAAACCTATAGTTAGGTTTATACCTTAGTCTTTAAGTCCGGAACTTTCAAGGTGCCTTTTAACGCTAAGTATTAAAGTCTACCCATCAACCAAGATAAAACTTCTTACAACTTTAAATATTATAAATAAACTTCGATGGGAAATATTAAGCCTCTTTTTGATGTCTTTAAAGGCATGAGTAGCCAATAAATTTCGAATGATTTTCCTTTTTGAGACAATTACACGCAGAATGAAAGGAAAACATAATTGACAGCACAATAAAACAATCCATCAGAATTATATTTTAAGAAATTAAGAGACGAATTAGAGCTTATTTTTCCACAACAAATACAATTTAACAGCGAAAATGACAAGAAATGAGGAAAAAGAAAAGGAAATCTTCTTGCTCTTAAGCAGAATTATCTATAAAAGTTTATTTTTACTTTTCCTCATATATACCGTAGGTATATAGGAAAAGTATTGTGTTTGCGAACAAATCCGAAACCGGAATTGTCACCGGAATTATTCGTTTTAGGCAATTAAAGGCTTCACGAGTGTTATTGTCTGAATTGTCTGTCTAAATGTGAGCCTGTTATCATCGTAGCTCTCACAGTATTTATGCTAGAGGGTTGAAACGTCGAATACTTCATCTACATTGACGCGGTCACCACCGCAAGACCTAAATCTTTATGACGATATCCGCGGAAGTCTACGCAGTTTATTAAACTTGATTAAATCAAATTAATAGCAAATTAATAACAAACAACAAAAGAAATTATAAACCTTAATTAAATGACTAAAAGAAGGGAAAACAGAGAAAATAAAAAATAAAAACCGATTAAGATAAGTTATATCATAAACTAATGCGATTTGGTAGATTAAAAAATAAATAATAGATTACGACAAATAAGTCCGTTAAGTCGCACTTAGGATGTAATTCAATCAATAATTAAATATTTAATACGCCCCAAATAAGGTTAAGTCTGCTTATGGTGTAAGTCAATCAAATAAGGCAATATAGTTTTAAGGTTAGAATGAGGGTAAAAGTTATCTGTTAAAGATGAAATAAGAAGGCTAATACAGTAAGGTAATGTGATTAAGGTAAAAAAATAGGGTACAGGGTACCTCGGAACTTTTCCTTATTACATCGGATTCGCAACGCTCATCCTCCCTGCTTTGGACTCGCTTCGCTCGCACCAAGAAACAGTTCGCCAAATTTATACTGCAACATGTCTTCGAGCTTGCTTCGCTCGTTCTCGGACAGTAAATGCATTCGTAACATTCTCAGCGGTCACCCATACAGCACTGACCGCGATCAATGCTCCTTTATTTTAATGATCCAACAAAAAATCATAGATATACTTGTCGTATTAAAACAAAACTTAATGTACTTATTTATTAGGTAATAATATACACTTGTACCAAATTTCAACTCAATTGGACAATCTTCCAATTTTTAAAAAAACGTCAACAAAAAAAAAGGTTTGAAGCAGTTCGCGTCATGTTTTTAAGTCTGCCTCCTAGACTATATTGAGCTATTTGAATATTTATAATTTTCACAGCTTTTCCCGTCTAATTATTATTTTATATTTTCTCCCAACTCATGGAATCATTTGCAATTCCTTTAATATCAGCTGATTAACAATTCACAGTGGGAATTAATTATCTCTTACTTTCTATCAGTAACTTTTTATTTCTTATTTTCTATCTCTTACTATTTATTTCTTATTTTATATCTATTACTTTTTATTTTTTTATTTTTTATCTCTTACTTTCTATTTCTTATTTTCCATCTCTTACTATTTATTTCTTATTTTATATCTCTTACTTTTTTTTCTTATTTTCTATCTCTAACTATTTATTGCTTATTTTCTATCTCTTACTATTTATTTCTTATTTTATATCTCTTACTTTTTTTCTTATTTTCTATCTCTTACTATTTATTTCTTATTTTCTATCTTTTACTATTTATTTCTTATTTTCGATCTCTTACTATTTATTTCTTATTTTATATCTCTTACTTTTTTTCTTATTTTCTATCTCTTACTATTTATTTCTTATTTTCTATCTTTTACTATTTATTTCTTATTTCCATCTCTTACTATTTATTTCTATTTTCTATCTTTTACTATTTATTCCTTTATTTTCCATCTCTTACTATTATTTCTTATTTTCCATCTTTTACTATTTATTTCTTATTTTCCATCTTTTACTATTTATTTCTTATTTTCTATCTTTTACTATTTATTTCTTATTTTCCATCTCTTACTATTTATTTCTTATTTTCCATCTCTTACTTATTTTCCATCTTTTACTATTTATTTTATTTCATCTCTTTCTATTTATTTCTTATTCCATCTCTTACTATTTATTTCTATTATCCATTCTTACTATTTATTTCTTATTTTCCATCTCTTACTATTTTTTCTTATTTTCATCTTTTACTATTAATTTCTAATTATCCATCTCTTACATTTTATTGTTTATTGTCTATCTCATACAATTCATTTCTTATTTTTTATCACTTACTATTTATTTTCTATCTCTTACTTTCTATGTATATGTATTTTCTATACGTACTTTCAACTGCATGTGCAGTTGGTTTTTGACGAGTGTTTCGTGTTGAATTCTCTCTACTTTGTGGTTTTCGATGGGGTCACTTTTTTGTATGGCAAATCGACTTTGCCATACAATACGATACAATAAGACTGTGCGTCCCCTTTATTCAAGATCCTTAGCCCAATCCCGCGTGTGAACGCAGTATATGTTTCCGATAATGCGTCACTTCTTATCATTTTATCAGTCCAAGTCCAAAAAGCCTGTCCATTATCAACCCATTAAAAAAATCTTTGAAGTCTCACTCAGCATACGAAAATTGTAAGCAAAAAAAACATCCGCATGACACACCCCTTTTTCACTTTTTCTCCGACCTGAGTCAAAAACTAACACATTTTTCTTTTGAGCTCATGTAAATACGTTTATTCGTGTCGTGTTTCATTACTCCCACTCCTGAACTTAGGACAATAAAGGGACGGGTTTTTTCTCTTTAATTTTTTTTTTAAGTTCTTTTCATTCTTCTTTTTAAGTTAAAATATAAAATGTCGGACAATATTGTTAAAAGGTATTAAGTGTCGAATACTTTTTTTTTGTTGTTCTTTCTTTTATCTTTGGAGTTGTTAATAAAATATAGTCAGGTATTCTTGATTTTTTTGCATTCACTCACGTAACAACATAGTAAAAAGAAAAAGTATTGTTTTATCTCTATATCCGAGACTAGAAATTTAGCTGGAAAATATTAAAATTAAAAAAAAGGGCAAACTATTAGTAATTAGTAATTCTCGAAGTGAAAAATAGCATTTATTTTACCAAAAAAAAAAAAAAAACGAATCACCCATAATATTTCTTTTGAGGTAGTACGTAATTGAGCACTTTATTGGACCGTTTTTAGGATGAGAAGCCAATCATTATTGTTATAGGAGGTTATTTAGTACTTTTCACCTCCGAGGACAATAATGAATGTAAAAAAATACTCCTAGGACGTAAATGTAATTCATATATTGCCGCCATTACTGTAATGTAGCGTGTTCAAAAAACAATCTGAGTAAAACCTTCATGAGGTTTCTTTAAAAATGTTCATTTTGTTTCTGTTTTTGTTCGTAGACTAATATTTTTTTCGTTTTTAAAAGGTGTTCTAATTGACAATTTTTGTGTGTTTATTTGTAAAGCTTTTTTTGAGTAAAAGTGTGAAGCTAAGGATGAATTCGATAACGACGATAATATGGAGTTAATTGGACGTTTGTTTTTTTTCAATTAAGTATACAGCGCAGTTTATTTAATGAGTGCTACCTCAAAAAAAAAATAGTGTATGCCATCCGGCTGAGAATGTCTTTATGTCTTGGCAATTTTTCCCGACTCGCTTCGCTCATCGGTAAATCTAGTTGCCGTGACATAAAGACACACTTCTCAGCCTTATGGCATAAATAACTATTTTCGGGCGGCTGTAAAGTAGGCACTTTACATCTTCAAAATTGTAGATAAAATGCGTTTCTTTTACCGTATGCGGATGACATTGAGGTGATGCGCTCGATTGGTCAATTCCTAGATAGAAATTCACTATACATAATAGAGATCCCCAACTATACAAAAGTTCCAAAACTTTATGTTATACGGTTTAAATTTTAAGGGGTGGGGGACTTTGGTTCCACCTTCTTTAAAAAAACTACGTTATCTTCCCTTAAAATTTAAGGGGGGAGGGGCTTTTGCTTCATCATGTCAACAAAAACTACGTTTTTCTCCCTTAAATTTAGGTCCACCTTGTCTACAAAAACTACGTTTTCATCCCTTAAATTTAAGAGTGGGTGCTTTTGGTCCACCTTGTCTACAAAAATAATTTTCCCTTCCTTTCAAATTTAAAGGGGGGGACTTATTGTCAACCTTGTCTACAAAAACTACGATTCTCTCCCTTCAAATAAAACTGCCTTTAAATCCTTTATCTTTACTGTTTTATTTCCCTCATTAAGAGCACAGAAAATTCACAAAGGGTCCACATTTTCTCCCCCTTCCCCTACTTTCATTCCCTTTCTCTCGATTTCACATTTTTCTCCATATTTAAACATTGAATCTCACGAGAGGAACATTAAAAAGAAAAGTCAAAGAAAAAAAACAAGAAAATGCTAAAAAGGTTCATTTTTGATTTAAAATTCCGTTTTTCACAAGCTCAAGGAAATATTTCGAAAATTTTGTTTTCTATATCCAATCCCTTTAATCTTCCATAAATAAATATTAAATTTTTTATTTTGAATTATTTTCTTTCCAAAAATATCCCCCTTTTCTTTTAAATCGAAAAAAAGAATCAACTTTTTTTTTTAAAGAAAAACTTGATATTATTTGAATAAAAACTTAAAAACTTTGTACTTAAAGAGAATTTTTGTACTCCGAACAGAAAAGGGAATCTAATAATCAAAATAAAAGCATAAAGTAAGTAATTATTTTTTTTAAAATTTAAAAAAATAAATTTTAAATTAAAAGCAAATCATTAAATACAAATTTGAGAAAATCAATCATGAGGCCTTACAAACATTTAAACGAATAATTCCAGTGTTTTTTTTCCAGTTTCGGATTTTTTTGCAAACACAATACTTTTCCTATATACCTACAGTATAAATGAGGAAAAGTAAAAGTCCTTTGTTTTTTTAAAAAGACAGTATATGCATATTTATTTACAGGTAATTACCCACAAAAATTATGGTTATAAAAGAAAACAAAAGTAAAAATTATAAACAAAAGTAATAAAATTTAGACAAAAATTATAAACGAGTAAGTTAACAAAAATATAACACAAACTATTGTTTAATTCCTTAAAAAAAGTAAGTTTAAATGAAAGATAATAATAAAAAAATTAAAATAATTACATATTGAAATGTAAGACGTTTTGTATTACAATTTGATAAGTAAAACTAAATTCACCGAGACGTAAAAAAATCGATAGAAGCAATCTCCATTAAGGACATTAGAACCCCAAAACTAGTGCGACTCTAAATTTAGGAATCCGGTCTACAGAGGAAATGAAGGAGGAAGATCCAAGAGAGGTCGTCATAAATAGAAAACTTTATCCATTTTTAGACCAACTACTTCAAAGGACGTCCTCGTCTAGGATGATTTGAAAAATCACTTTTTGGGAGGATAGGAAATCCTAGAAAATTTGACAGTATGTAATCCAGCAATAAAGGCAAAATTTAGGACCCTCATAGTAGATTCATATAATACTATACTATTTCTGCCTTGTAGTTTAAAAGTGTGTGGAGGTTTGGTTTAACAGTGAGGGCACGTGTTGATCCTAGTTTTCACTAGACTATAAGTCAGTGAAAATAAGTATGAGTGCTTGAAAAAAGCATGAGAGGAACCATAGAAATTCACGGCTCTTCTGTCTAGATTAGATGAAATATACCTACACTTGAAATTAAAAGGAGTAGAACACTATCTTAGGAAATTGGCAAAAAGGGCCCAACAACGTGGCCTACTTGCCTGGTAGTTACTACCACTCCCACATATTACTACTATTACTACTACTAATGAGCTATACTACAAATCGATCAAAACATTTCATCTGCGTTTTATGATTTTTCGAAATTTTTGTTTGGTCATATTGCGGGGTTAATGACGTCATAAATAAAATATTTTCTAGATAGAACAACCAGACTTAAATATTGATTTTTGTTTTAAGTTCCAACTCTTTAGCAACTAGAAGCTACTGTGATATCATCATATATACACATGATATCATATATACACATGATATCATATATACACATACACATACACAAAGACACCTTTGTGTAAAAAAACTCACGAGGTCTTTATTACACCTAAAACGAATAACGAATTTAGATAAAATTCCAGTTTCGAATTTTTCGAGCAAACACCATCCTTTCTCCATGTAACTACGCTAAAAATTAGAAAAAAGTAATAAATTAACAACAACAAATTTTTTACAACCATCATGAACAGTAACCTTCAAAGACAATAACCTATTAAAAAGTTTATAAAACCTAGAAAAACTTATTTTTTGCAAACAATATAAAATTTTTACTATTACCATGAAATTAGGTGTTTACATGAAACTGCGGATATTAAATCAGTTTGTAGCGTTAATTATTCAGAAGGAAAACAAAGAAGCTTGGGAAAAGCTTAAAGCAAGTTTAACGATTTCAGTTTTACAATTAAAACTCGCACACAGTAGACGAATGTAAATTTTACAAGGCTTTTTTCAGCTGTGGAAGAGGTTGGATAATTTTTTACGATTTTTTCCGAAGTGTTGGGGTTAGAAAGTGGTTTAACGACGTTTTAATGAGTCATTAAGGTATTTTTCTAAATATACGTTGAGTTTGAGCTAGACTTGTGTTAGAGGGAAAATATAAGTCACACTAAAACTTAGATTGCAGGTCGAAGGGACTTAAATACGAACTTCTTTAAGTGCTCTCCACATATTTATGGATTTAAACTAATGGGGTTAAACTAACTTACTGATGTCAGGGAAGTGAAACAGATTCCGGAATCGAATTCCTTTTAGCTGAGAGGGTATAAAGCCTTATTTACTAACTATCTTACAGCTGTAGAACACTATTAGCACACCATGTGTAACAGACACTGTCCTGACTGGGATTTGAACCCAGGCTGGAATAGGCATTGCTGTTTAGCTGAGAGGATATAAAGGCTTAGTTACTAACTCTCTTACAGTTGTAAAACACTATTAGCACACCATGTGAAGCAATTGAAACAGATACCGTCCTGACTGGGATTCCAACCCAGGCTGGAACAGGCATTGCTGTTTAGCTGAGAGGATATAAAGGCTTAGTTACTAACTCTCTTACAGTTGTAGAACACTATTAGCACACCATGTGAAGCGATTGAAACAGATACCGTCCTGACTGGGATTGCAATCCCGGCTGGAACAGACATTGCTGTTTAGCTGAGAGGGTATATAGCCTTAGTTAATATCTCCCTTACAGTTGTAGAACACTGTTAGCACACCATGTGAAGCAAGTGAAACAGATAACGTCCTGACTGGGATTTGAATCCAGGCTAGAACAGACATTGCTGTTTAGCTGAGAGGGTATATAGCCTTAGTTACTAACTCCCTTACAGTTGTAGAACACTATTAGCACACCTTGTGAAGCAAGTGAAACAAATACCGTCCTGATTGGGATTCCAACCCCGGCTGGAACAGTCATTGCTGTTTAGCTGATAAAGCATTCGTTACTAACTCCCTTACAGTTGTAGAACACTATTTGCACATCATGTGAAGCAAGTGAAACAGATATCCTGACTGGGATGCCAACCCCAGCTAGAACAGGCATTGCTGTTTAGCTGAGAGAATATAAAAATCCTTAGTTTCTAACTCCCTTATAGTTGTAGAACACTATTAGCACGCCATGTAAAGCAAGTGAGTTTAAATTATGTCTAATGTAAGATGTCCTCCGATTGTTGTAAATCTGGTATATTAAAATTATGCTGATTTCAAGGATCCTAAATAGAGGGAATGACACACTAAGTCGACTTGTGTTGGAGCTTATGATTACAAATTTGCCATAAAACAAAGTGATCCCATCAAGAACAAAAAAGAGAAGTTCCCATCCCACAACACTTGCTAAAAGTAAACTGCACATGCTAGGTACAAATCATTAAATTAACTGCGCCTTGGACCTTAATTTAGAGGCAAACTTACCTCCCGATGGTTTCCTATTGATTTGCTTATTGAGGTTATATAAAATAGCAAAACACCTAAAGCTTTAAGCACCTAAGGTAACAAAAATCACGACAAGTACAGAAGAAAGTTGAGGAGCTAACCAGACGCATCATTGTTATCCTGCGTTACGCGCTATTTTTTTCTATAACCATGAGAAAGTAAGTTTGCTTCTATTTCTCTATCTCATACAACGTCTCTCATACAACGGTCAGAAAGGTTAGGCTGGGATCAGAAAGGTTCCTTAATGCATCATCCTCTTTATTCAAGACCCTTGGATGATTTTCTCATCCACAGGGAATCAGTACGAAGAGTGAAGCGAAACGTTAAGAAAACAATAACGTTAGTGGATCGAACGAGTACAAGTTTATTAATTTTATGATTATGATGTCATAGTCCCGTCAGAATTAGAATCCATGAGAACTGTAATGGATTTTACAAAGAAACGAATCTATCAATTAAACTCTTAAATATGCTGATGATGCGGTGTTATCTCTATGTAACTATTACTTTGTTCACACGCAGACTTTGGTTGGGAGTTCAACCCCTCCGGCAGTTGTCGTGTGAACGGGATTAAACACGGGGTTAAACCCTGAAAAATACAGTGTGAACAGTTTGGGTTCAACCCCCCAGGGGGTTGAACTAGGGGTTAAAACCCCTGCCAAACACCTCGTGAGAACGATGTATATATTTAAATCTCAATGTTCCCACTGGTCTAATGTCTTAGTAGTGATATCATAAAATGGCAAAAATTAACAAATGTTTGACTTTTGCCTCCTCGCCCTAAAATATACAAAAACAACTATCACCTCTTCTTCCAACCCAACTTAAAATAAGAAATAGTAAAATTATGACTTACAGCATTGCTGTGCGATTGGTCAGTCTTGAGCTCTTTGTGATTGGAAAATTGGACGTAGACGGCGCGGCCACGAATCTGTGGCATAACAGAAGTGAATGTGTTGACCATAGACGATGCACTGACTTCGTCACCCATCTCAAGGAAAGCCTGTAACAGAAAAGCAACATTTTTAAGTTAAGTAAATTGTAAGTAAGTGAAGTAAAATTGAGGAAAAAATCATACGAGCTCATAATAAGCACGACGAGCCCTTTAAAGATGATCTTCAGAGGGCTCGTCGTGCTCATTGAAACTAGAAGTTAATCACTGATATAACTTTATTAGTTGAGAGCTCGAGTGTTGCCCCAGCTGCTGATAATAGCGTTATGCCGAAACCGGTCCAGGGATATTCATATCCAACAGCAAGTATCGACGGTAGCTGATTCTTCAATGAAAGTATTATATTCGTTTATGGTATATGTAAGCATTAATAAATAAATAAAACAAAAAATTAGGATGCATTTTTTAAAAATTGATCAAAAATTTTTGATTTTTTGATTGTGAGCCTTAGAATGTAAGGCAACCACAAGCTTTTAAGCTTGTAGTTGCCTTAAATTCTAAGGCCTTATTTATTATAATAAATAAATGAATTAAAAAAATGTGACAACTACTCAGAAAGTCTTAAAAACGCCTGAAACGTATAATTCATGTCAAATCACGGATTCAATTTTTTTTGGTTTTAGAAACACAATAATTTTCCTTGCACCTAAGGTACAAGGAAATTTAGGTACTATTTTTAATAAGGAACAATTAAAAGAGATACCGTTGTATGTCTGTTTTCAAATAGGAATTGCGAAAACGGTTCCTCGTAATAATATCAGCTCGGATCACAAAAATTTTATAATATTACAGAAATTCAGTGATAAAAAGAGCTGGTTTTGTTTTTAAAGGCATAAAGAGGACTTCGACTTAAAGCATGCTTAAACAATTAACTTACTCCAAACATCAGGGCATAAATTCAAAACATAAAAAAAAATAAAACAATTACGCTACACAAAATATATATAAGGAAAGAGCATAAAAATTTATTAAACCGCAAAAGCTCTTTCTTAAAACCAGTGCGTCATGTTATTATGTTTTTCTTCTGCACAACATGGAACATTTATTATGTTCTTTTTACTAACATAAGTACAACATACAATGACACGAAGCATATAACCGTACTAAACAAAATAATAATTTTATGTTCTTTTTTATGACCTTGTAATTTACTTTTATTGGGGGGGGGGGGAGAGGTATAACATTTTTATAAGTAGAGAGAAAAATAAAAGTGGATGTTTTTGTAATGTTTCGAGGCGCAGCTAAACAAAAAAATTGAATATTCTTGAGTATTAAAACGGTCGTTACGCAACGATAGTTTCATTACTTTACTACTGAGTTGTGCTGAAGAGGAACTCTAGGAGCTTTTGAAGTTTTAATTTCTCCTTAGAGGAAAGAGAAAAAGAGCAGTAAATTAAGTCGATATTTGTTCCTCAGGCGATAACTTAAAGGCGAAATAAAAATTGTTGAATTTTTTTTTCATGCGAAAAAAAATTTAAATATGTCTAAATATTGTTTTCTCCTGTCTGACTCCGTGGCCGTGATCGTAAAGGCGTTCGATTTCGGTACCGGAGGTCCGGGGTTCGCAGCCCGGGCTATGCTCTAAGATTTTATGAATAGTATTTATATTAAAATGATTGCGCCAACTTTAATTAATTCTTAGAGTGTAGTAGATGCTACCCACCTGAGGTGGTTCCCGCAGGGTGAATACCCTGATGGGCCGAAAGGCCCTAAAACGGGCATTTTATTTTATTTTTATTATTTTCTCCTTAAGCTAAGCCAAAAAAATATTACAGTACCTCTGTAATATTAAGTTAATAACTTAATATTAATTAATATTAAGTTAATAACTTAATATTAATTAATATTACGTTAATAACTTAATATTAAGTTAATAATTTCTTCTAGGCTAAGCTGAAAATAAAAGACCATACTAGCTAAATAGAATAATACTGTAACTCATACAGTTGATAATTTTTCTTAGGCTAAGCCAAATAGATCATTATAGTAGCTCTTCAGTTTTAACTTTTTTAGGCTAAGCCAAACAGATATTATAGTAGCTCTTACAGTTATTAACTTTTCTTAGGCTAAGCCAAACAGATCATTATAGTAGCTCTTACAGTTAATATTTTTTTAGGCTAAACCAAACAGATCATTATAGTAGCTCTTACAGTTATTATTTTTTTAAGCTAAGCCAAACAGATCATTATAGTAGCTCTTACAGTTAATATTTTTTTTAGGCTAAGCCAAACAGATCATTATAGTAGCTCTTGCAGTTATTATTTTTTAGGCTAAGCCAAACAGAGTAGCTCTTGCATTATTATTTTTTAGGCTAAGCCAAACAGAACTTATAGTAGATTTATAGTAAAAAACATTTCTTAGGCTAAGCTGAATAGAATATAATAGGCTTTTTTAATTAATTATCCTCCTCAGTGTGAAAGACACTAAAAGGAAAAATAATTAACGTCCAACAACTCATCTCGTCAAAGAGAATACTACAATATCTTTAGAATTTAATAAATCTCCTTAGGCTAAGAAAATTTTGTCTTTTTCTTGGTGAACATTACATCTTACTAGGCTTAGCCAAAGAGATATTATTTATTATTCTAAAATTAACATTTAACCATAGGCGAAGTCAGAATAGTACACACTATTATTTGCGCATTTCCTTTGAAAAATACAGAAAAATGAGTTATGAGTAGTGCTTGATGATTGGGTGAAGTATTTAATAGCGTATGGCCGCTAAAGGGTCACATGGTGACGTAGGGCCGACACCGCGTACTGGCACCGCGCTTCTGCACTCCACGCTGAAATCACAAAACGACCTTAAGTCCTAAGACCTCTTGTTTTTAACTGTATTAGGTAAATGAGTAACAATAAAGGTAATTTTAATTTACTGCGGAGGTAAGCTGAAGACAAAACCACAAAAGCTTTTGAGGATAAGCCAAGACAAATACAAAATACAAATTGTAAATTGATTTTAAGAAAAATATTAAGTATTTTCCCATTACATTTTCCATTAAAAGATTAACTTTCCCGGCAACGAAACAATTTTCTGTATTTTTTTTTTTATTCCCAAGGAAACTTTTTACAAATAAATAATAAATTTTCCTAAACGTATGTTTTGCTTGGAAAAACATCTAATGCTTTTCTCCTGGCTTATTTGTTAATAATCCGTTGTATTTTAATAGCTTTTAGAGTGTTAAAACAGACTGCCAGAATACAACTAAGCTCTCCAATCTAATTTATCCAAACATTTGGTTACAGATACAGAGTATCTTAGAACTTTTTCTTAATTTAATAGATTCTCTACTACGTTTGTCCCATCTTATTGGCTTGTCTTAACCTAATTAGAATCTCTACGCTGTCTTAAACTACGCTTGCCTTAACCTAATTGGAATCTCTACGCTTGTCTTAACCTAATTGGAATCTCTACGCTTGTCTTAACCTGATTGGAATCTCTACGCTTGTCTTAAACTACGCTTGTCTTAACCTAATTGGAATCTCTACGCTTGTCTTAACCTAATTGGAATCTCTACGCTTGTCTTAACCAAATTGGAATCTCTACGCTTGTCTTAACCTAATTGGAATCTCTACGCTTGTCTTAACCTAATTGGAATCTCTACGCTTGTCTTAACCAAATTGGAATCTCTAAGCTCGTAAATCCTTATCGGTTGAATTCTCCACTTTCGTCCAATATTGGATCCTCTACTCTCGTCCAATATTGGATTTTTTTCGCACGTCCAAACCTTATTAGCTTCATATAATCTCATCCATATAACTTCGGAATCGCTTCGCTTAGCATGAGTCAGAGAAAAATCAGTTTTAATCCCAGCTATTGCCCATCCACTTAGTGCCCACGCTCGATACTGCTTAAAACAATTCATCCGAGAAAAAATTATTTTATCCCAAATTATGTTTTTTGTAATTTTGTTAGTTAGTATAATCATTGACTGTAGGTAAAGATTGAAAAAAAAATAAATGCTACCAACCTCAGCACTTCATCATAAAACTTCCTATAAATAACCTTTAGCAACCTATAATGCTATTTATTTCCCCTCCCTTCCTACAACAATAAACTACTGTTTACTTTTTATCAACTATATAAAAGAAAAAAAAACACCTAAAAAAGATTCAGCCCATAAAAATTGCTAACAAAAGAAAAAAGAACGATATAGAATCATAAAAAATGAAATTTTTTGAGAAGAAAAAATTCTTTGAAAGAATCCTATACGTTATTTGTTAAGGTTGGCAAAACTGTTAAAAAAATTGTAGGCTCACATTTTTAGGGGATATTTTTAAAAAAGATTGTTATAAGTTGGTAACACTGAGGTTATAAAGCACTTGTGGTTTACAGAGGTATAAAAATGTTTTCTCTTTTTTTATTTCTTTTTTCGTCTTCTATTTGCCATTTCTTATAAAAAAAAACACAGTTGCAAAAAAAATCTTTTACGCCTAAACCAAGATTTACTCTTGACTACTTGAAAAATATAATAAAAAATATGGGGGGGGGGAAGGAAAGAGTTGAAAATTCTTAAGTACTTTTCCAAAGCTGTTTTTTAAGAACTTTTAGAACGTACTTTTACGACTTTTTTGTTTGGTAAGTCAACAGGTTGGCAATCCTCACTTTTTTTATTAAGTGACGAAACTGTTGCTAGAACTGATTCGTTTTTCAAAATAAAAGTTACAAAAAGAAATGTTGGCAACACATGTTCATTTCACACATATCAAGTAATGCATTCATTCGTAGTGACAGTAAATAGTTATTTATGCACCTAGTGAATAATGACCCCCATTATAACCCTGGTCACTGTAATGATTCCTAAGGCTGAAAGCCGAAGGAATCATGATTTATAAATCCCGAGGCGCAAGCCGAGGGAATTATTTATTTTAATCCCGAGGCTCTAGCCGAGGGATTAATTACTTAATTATTTGACGAGGGTTATAATAGGGCATTATTCACGTGGTGCATACAAAATTTTATCTCCAGAAGGAAAAACAATATATGAAACAAAAAAAACTGTATTTGTTTATATATAGAATCAGTGAAACATAATTATACTATGTTATGCAAAATTAACAAAAATACATTGTATAATATATTATACATACAACATAACCACATACATACATAACAAACAAATATCATAATAAACAAAAATATATAAATACCTAAATAATACGCCTTATCATACAACTTTTTAAATTTATTCTATTTTTTGGTATTATCGTACACACACTATCGTACATGGGGTACAAGCTGAAAATATCGTACAAATATGATAATTGTCGTACATCTGGTAACACTGCAATGGACCCACCTAAGAGGATAAGTGCCCTGGAATTTTTAGACCATTAAACAAAAAAAATATCTGCAGTATAAGATGAGAAGTCCCATTTTTGGCAGCTTCTGTTATTACAACTTCTATTTTTTCGTTGCTCTCTCGCTTTCTCTCTTGATTAATGCCACCCAATAACATCCTGTGGGTCAGTAACAGGTGAAATTGACCACCAATCATTTTAATGAAAAAATAAAGGGACTTCCGCAGGGAGCTCCCATTGGTCTTTTCCTATATACTAAACCTACTAATATTTGATCTATGGGGTTTTAGCGTTATTAAAAAGTTGCTAACAAAGAAGTTGCTTTAATGAAGCAACTTAACATCATAGAGATATATTACTAGAGGGGTTCTATTGGTTGAATTTAGAAAAATACATTGAAGAAATAACCTCACCATCTTTAAATATCAATATAATCAAATAAACACAACAAAATTAAAATGACTCATATAGTAGAATGTTTGAAATACAAATTAAAACAAAAAATGTGAAGGACGCCGATAACAATTGATTTATTATAACCTTAACTCAATCTTGGAAAGGGTTTAAATGAGGTTACACAGAGCCCCTGAGAGCCCCAAAATGATGTTTCAGGCCTCTTAACGTATTGACATAGGCTATGCCCCTTCTAGTATATATCTCTATGCTTACCACCGTTAAGCCAATAGAGATATATTACTAGAGGAGACAACCTATCTCAATATATTGAGAGGATTGAAACATCTTTTCGGGTCCGTTTGGGCCTCTATTTAACCTCTTTGAAACTTCCTCAACTACGGTCATGGTTATAATTCGGTTTTTCGCGTATCCTTTTTGTTTTGTTTCGTATTATAAACAATCTATTATGAAAACTACAGCAAATTTTACTTTTCCTCATTTATACCTTAGTATAAATGTATACATTATACCTTAAGTATACATGAGAAGTATTGCGTTTGAAAAAAAATCCGAAACAGTGATGACACCGGAATTATCTGTTTCAGCTCTTTTACAGACCTCCTGAATGGTTGTCACAATGTTTCTGTCTGTATGTGTGAGTATGTTAAATCCAACGTAATATCTGCGTAAATTATTGATATATATTTTTTGATACACATATATATATATATATATGTATATATATATATATATATATATATATATATATATATATATATACATATATATACAATATATATATATACATATATATAATATATATATATATATATATATATATATATATATATATATATATATATATATAATATATATATATATATATATATATATATATATATATATATATATATATATATATATATATATAATATATTATATATATATATTGTTTAGTCTTTGTCTCCATTATAATTGATAATATTAAATTTATGACACAGAATGGACGTAATAAATTTCTTTAATTTTGCATTATAACTATATTTCGCCTTCCTTAGCAATACAAGGCATATTCATGTTAAATAAACCTAAAAAAGAAAAGAATTAATTACAATCAAAGCATAGATGTTAAAAAATTACTAATAAGTCATGCTTAAGAGAAGTTAAAAAAAAGCTACTTACATACACTGTTAAAAAAATAACTGAGTCAATTCTATGAGAAATTCTACAAGGATAATAATGAATGGGAATAATTTCTATCTACACAGAAAAAATTATTACGTCCCATTCTGTGTCATAAATTTAATATTATATATATATATATACATATATATTTATAAATACGAGGTGTGTTCAAAGAGTATCGCGAATTTTGAATTTTCGCAGGTTACGTATATTCGAATTTAAATATATATATATTTGTGTGTGTGTATGTGTGTGTGTGTGTATGTATGTATATATATATATATATATATATATATATATATATATATATATATATATATATACACAAAATTTAGTTAGCATTGTATCGTAAGACACATTGTAGGTGACCCTTCGACCTCGACAGTGTCATTTAACGATTTGAAAAGCCCTCCCCCCTAAACGTTTTCTAAATAAGGGGAGAGGGTAAATACTTGTTTTTACCGTAATTGTACCATTAAGCCCCCCCTTACTCATTTTATCGCTCCAAACCACTTTCCGAAGGTAATTAGCATTAAAAAATTTAATACGAAAATATTCCCCAACGCTTAAAACGCTTTCGTAAAATTTTATAATTATTGCATTACGTCGTATTTATAGTTTTTAACATAAATTCTTTAAGCACTTAGAATTTTTTTTGCGTTATAAATAATTAATTTTTGATACTATCATGGATTACAATACATTACGTTAAAAGCTTTGTGAAAAATTTAACGTTTTAATTACAGGCAATAAAATTTTAATTTTGTTAGAAATAATTTAATTAATTGTATACACTGAAATGATTGTATTATTGTGTACTATTGTAAATTATTGTATACTTCAAATTAATAAGTACTACTCTTTTTAGGCGACTCTTTTCTTTGATTGAATATATGAAGAACTCCATTTATGGCACTGATGATTATCTCATGTTTGAGTTGAAACCGCGTTGCCAATAAAGTAGTATTTATCTAGAGAGACTCTTTTCTTCGTCTCCTAGTATGAATAACTTTATTTATGCCATGATGATGACCACATATTAGGTTGAAAGTACTCTGGCAAAAAATAATTATTTTTGTGGACAGACTCTTTTCTTCGTTTTCTACTATGAATAACTCTATTTATGGCACTGATGATGATCTCATGTTTGGTTAAAAGCGCTTAGCAAATAAACCAGATTTTTTTAAGAGAGACTCTTTTCTTTGTGTCCTAGTATAAATAACTTCGTTTAGAGCACTGATGATTACCTCATATTAGGATTAATTTGCCTTGCTAATAAACTATTATATTTGTGTAGAGAATCTTTCCTAAGATTCCATTATTCAATTGATGACACTGATGATGCTTCATGTAAGTTTGTAAGCGCATTATTAATAAAGTATTATTTTTATGGACAGACTCTTTTTCTCTTATCCTAGTATGGACTCAACTCGATCCTAATTTTATCTTAAATGACTGTACATTTTATTTTGTGCAGTTGATAATTTCTCAAATTTTCTAATAATTTGAGAAATTTATCAACTGCACAAAATAAAAATTACTGTCATTTAAAATGAAATTAGGGTCGATTTGAGTTCATACTATGGTAAGAGAAAAAGAGTCTGTCCATAAAAATAATACTTTATTAACATTGCGCATACAACCTTACATGAAGCCATCAACAGTGTCATAAACAAGACACCTCAGTTTTATTAAGCTAACGTTTCGAAAACATTAATATGTTTTCATCAATAGGACAAATTTAACGAAAAAGTACAAAACAAAAAATATATATTCTAAAACTCGTGAGGGCTTTTAGAATTAAAAAATATATACTTATTTATATATATTAATAAGTATTATATAATATATAATATATATATATATATATATATATATTATATATATATATATATATATATAATATATATATATATATATATATATAATATATATATATATATATTATATATATATAATATAATACATACATACATACTACATACATACATATACAACAAGGCAACCAAAATAAGCTTATTTTTTCAAAAATCCACTAAAAAGCTAAAAACATTATTTTTAATACCCGTGGATACATTACTAATCCTATTGAATCTTGATTATGATACATCATTAAATTATCCTCTCTAACGCTGGGGATTAAAGATCAATAAAATTGGATTCGAGACCAAGCGGATTAAAACTTCGCCCCCTCTTACAGAGGATTATCTAATTTTTGTCGGAAAATCCTCATCCGAATTACTTATAAACCTTTCAAATTATTAACTAAACGTAATCCAGACATGTTAATTACAATAAGGATTTTAAACTAACATAATGTTGATATAAAACGTACGATTTATGTTTTACTCTAAATAACTATGGCAGTTCCATATCAACAAAACTTAGCTTAAACATTTATTCCCTCTTTTGCATTAACAAACTTAGCTTTAACATTCATTTCCTCTTTTGTATTAACAAAACTTAGCTTAAACATTCATCCCCTCTTTTGCATTAACAAAACTTAGCTGATACATTCATTCTCTCTTTTGCATTAACAAAACTTAGCTTAAACATGTATTCCCTCTTTACATTAACAAAACATAGCTTATACATGTATTCCCTCTTTTGCATTAACAAAACTTAGCTTATACATGTATTCCCTCTTTTACATCTTTTACATTAACCAAACTTAGCTTATACATATATTCCCTCTTTTGTATTAACAAAACTTAGCTTATACATGTATTCCCTCTTTTGCATCAACAAAACTTAGCTTAAACATGTATTCCCTCTTTTACATTAACAAACTTAGCTTATACATGTATTCCCTCTTTTGCATTAACAAAACTTAGCTTATAATGTATTCCCTCTTTGCATTAACAAAACTTAGCTTAAACATTTATTCCCTCTTTTGCATTAACAAAACTTAGCTTATACATGTATTCCCTCTTTTGCATTAACAAAACTTAGCTTATACATGTATTCCCTCTTTTGCTTAACAAAACTTTGCTTATCATTTATTCCCTCTTTTGCATTAACAAAACTTAGCTTTAACATTCATTACCTCTTTTGCATTAACAAAACTTAGCTTATACATGTATTCCCTCTTTTGCATTAACAAAACTTAGCCTAAACATCCATTCCCTCTTTTGCATTAATAAAACTTAGCTTATACATTCATTCCCTCTTTTGCATTAACAAAACCTTAGCTTAAACATCATTCCTCTTTGCATTAACAAACTTAGCCTAAGCATCATTCCCTCTTTTGAAAACAAAACTTAGCCTAAGCAATCATTCCCCTCTTTTGCATTAACAAAAACTTAGCCTAAGCAATCATTCCCTCTTTTGCATTAACAAAACTTAGCCTAAACAATCATTCCCTCTTTTGCATTAACAAAACTTAGCCTAAGCAATCATTCCCTCTTTTGCATTAACAAAACTTAGCTTAAACATCCATTCCCTCTTTTGCATTAACAAAACTTAGCTTAAATATTTATTCCCTCTTTTGCATTAACGAAACTTAGCTTATACATTCATTCCCTCTTTTGCATTAACAAAACTTAGCTTTAACATTCATTCCCTCTTTTGCATTAACAAAACCTAGCTTATACATTCATTCCTTTTTTTGCATTAACAAAACTTAGCCTAAACGCTTATACATTCATTCCCTCTTTTGCATTAACAAAACTCAGCTTAACCATTCATTCCCTCATTTGCTTAACATTCCTAAGCTTAAATATTCATTCCATATTTTACACTAACAAAACTTAGCCTAAACATTCATTCCCTCTTTTTCTTTAACATTTTTTAGCTTATAGATTCATTCCCTCTTTTGCATTAACAGAACTTAGCCTAAACAATCATTCCCTTTTTTGCATTAAAAAAACTTAGCTTAATCAATTATTTCCTCTTTTGCTTAACATTCCTTAGCTTAATCATTCTTTCCTTATCACAACGTTACATGGAAAAACGCTTTCCTCTTTTCCTTTAACATGACAACTTAACCACTCATTTTATCTTTGCCTTTAACAAAACTTATTTCAAGTCCTATTTTTCCTTTTTACAACATTTTAACCATCCTACTATTAATACCATTAAACTAGGATTTCCTGGATTCAAAATACATTTTCTTGACTTTTTAATAATACATGCTAACGGTTTTCCCTGCCCGTTCGAACACATATTCAATAGAAAAATCCCTTATTCAAAATCCAAGGCTTTTCTTTCCTTTTCAACATTTCCCTGAAATCATACATTTTTTCATTTCTTAAAAACCATCATACTCAGGTTTGAGAAGTTGCAATAAGAAATATTTTCTTTTCTTATTTATTATTTTTTAATTCGAAGAAAATTGTTCTTTTTCTTTTAAAATCTTTTAATTTATTTTTGCTAACTACAGTTACCTGTCTTAAACTCTTATTCTATCGAGCAATATAAATAAATTTACATATTATCAGAAATTTCTTTTTCAAAGCCTATTCATTCATATTTTCCTACCTATTCATTCATATTTTCCTACCTATAATATCATATTTTCCAACCTATAATATCATATTTTCCAACCTATAATATCATATTTTCCTACCTATAATATATATTTCCTACCCATATTTTCTACCTATAATATCATATTTTCCAACCTATAATATCATATTTTCCAACCTATAATATCATATTTCCTACCTATAATATCATATTTTCCTACCTATAATATCATATTTTCCAACCTATAATATCATATTTTCCAACCTATAATATTTCTACCTATAATATCATATTTTACTATAATATCATATTTTCCAACCTATAATATCATATTTTCCATAATATCATATTTTCCTACCTATAATTCATATTTTTCCCATATTTCCTACCATATTTTCCTACCTATAATATCATATTTTTCCTACCTTTAGTTTTGATTTTTTTTAAATTTTATTACAATTAAAAACAATAAAACTTAATTATATATTAGTAATTTTTTACCTTTTTTCTAATTAGTTGTATTTGCTGACATATATGTGTGATAATTTTGTTGAAAAATTTCATATTTTTATAAGCTTTTCCACGAGCCATAGATTCGTAAAAAGATTTATAAAAGGAATCAGAGGTTGTTGGAGTCTTGATCTTTGTGTGAAAATGGTGGAAAAAGGTGAAATATGGGATATTTTTCTGTGGGAAATTATTGTATGTGGTTTTTCCGCGTGGCATTTTTAATATTTTTTACGTTTGATTAATTCTTTCCTTGACATTATATCAATTTTTTAAAAATTATTTATTTAAATAATAGACAAATTTAGTACATAAATCATACATATATAAACCTAGAAAGTAGTAATACGGGGGGAGTTGTAATAACTTCCAGGCAAGTAGGCCACATTGTTGGGCCCTTTTTGCCAGCTCCCTAAGATAGTGTTCTACTCCTTTTAATTTCAAGTGTAGGTATATTTAATCTAATCTTGATAGAAGAGCCGTGGATTTCTATGGTTCCTCTCATGTTTTTTTTAAGCAATCATACATATTTTCACTGACTCTTATAGTCTAGTAAAAACTGGGAACAATACGTGCTCTCACTGTTAAACCAAACCTCCACACACTAAACTAGATGGCAGAAACAGTATAGTATTATAATGAATATACAATGAGGGTCCTAAATTTTGCCTATACCCAGTTTCATTTAGGGTAAGGGATCTTTAACGAGTACCTGACAACGCATAGGCTCGAGACCACCGGCTTTACGTCCCTTCTGAAGGACGTGGTACGCAGAATTTTAATCCTTCTCATAAAAATCCTAGAGGCCCGTCTGGGATTGAACCCATGACTAAAGTCCATTCATTCTGTGTATTGGTCGTCCCGTACCTAACCCTTGAACCTACACCACGGGTGACCCTCAATATAATGGCATTCTAATCATTACAAGACCAAGACCCACCGTCCGAAGTAGTTAGAGTGAGCGTCGCAAAAAGTATTTAAAGTAGACGGTATCTGATATTATACGGTTCTCAAGCCGGTAAAAAAAATAACGAAAAAAAAATAAGCAAGGAATAAAAGACTCTTATAGTCTAGTGAAAACTAGGAACAACACGTGCCCTCGCAGTTAAAACCCAAACCAAACCTCCATACACTTTAAACTAACCTGTTCAAAGAAAGCAACAACTAACAACTACTTACATTTCCTTTAACATCAATAGGTTTAAGCTGTTTTTCTAACACTGATTAAATAACTATAAACCGTATTACACTTTAAATTTCCTACTGAACCCAATACTTATAATCACAATAGTATATCTTAATCCAACCAATTTGTACCGTCGTAGAATTTCCCCGGAGTTTTCCGGCCAGGTCACGAAGGTGGGAAGGTTTTGTTAGGATTTAAGGTTATTCCTTTTCCCCCGAAGGTTTATAAGATCTAAGACTCGATGTAAGGGATGGAGTAATGGATTAGACCATTTTTCTTCCACGGCTTCCAGTTCGTCTAACATTAAGCGGACAGTTTTCTAAACAAATTTTCTGTTCTATCTCTTAAGATGGCGATAGATCTGCGTTTATCGTCACTCTAGCAGTACTTATACCTAGCTACGTGACTTTAATTCTTTTGTACAAATACCATAGTGTTAATTCTTTACAGGAGATCTTTTCCTTTGGTAAGTTCTAGGATGTTGGCCACTAAGTCCTCAAGAGTGTCTTTAAATCAGCTTAAGGTAGTTTTTTTCAATCAAAATAAATCTCTAGTTAAACTTTATTAACATAAAGTTCTTTAGATTCAAATATGATGTGTGTTGCTAATTCAAAGGACACGACACCAAGTCTGCAAACATCCTTTTTAAGTATTTGCCAATAATGTGCATTATGTTAGCGTAGGAGACAGAGACCAGTTATCAAGGCAGCCACTAGACTGTGTTTTGTTTAATTTTAGAAGATTTTCTATCGGTCTGGCTTTAGGAACTCTCATCACAAATTTTCTGTAAAATTAATTTCTCATAAACTTGTAAGCAATGGTAACATAACTCAGAAACCATTATCATTGCCTTGTTGTAAACATGCTCAGAAACCCCTCAACCACATTCCTACCACATTTTTCTACCTATATCCTCAGATATAACCACTAGGGAGTAGTGTATACTGAAACTCGTTACTCTTCGTTACAAATATCCCATGTTGGGCGCCATATAGCCCCTCCCCCATACTGGGCGCCAAAACACCCACATCCCCAATTATTATACCTTTAAATCCTTTTCATATTTGTAATAACTCTAATATGTTTGTCCTTGTTATTCTTCTGTTTATGCCCTTTGCTCCTCTAGTAATTTTATATAGATTCTGTGACATTTCCTTCCTCAAAGACCCTAAGATAGGTCTAAATTTAGGACCTGCGCAGTTCGTAATGATTATAAGGATTCGCAGTTCGTACCAAGCACGTGTTTTGTGATGGATTCTTAATTATTTGTTAGTTCTTGATAAGGTCACTTTATTATAAGGCAAATCGATTTAATGTGTTATCCCCTTTATTCAGTTCTTGCTTAACTTAGCTTAACAAAGTAAGTGTAAGACAAAAGAAACAAAAGAAGGATGTAGATACTTATACACACATATATACATACACGTATACATAAAAACTCATATATATATATATATATATATATATATATATAATATATATATATATATATATATATATATATATATATATATATATATATATATATATATATATATATAATATATATATATATATATATATATATATATATATATATATATATATATATATATATATATATATATATATATATATATATATATATATATATATATATATATATATATATATATTGCTTACAAATTTATTGAGTAGAACTTTTAAGTTAAATTCTGAGCCTAAATAAATGCGTACACAACAAATAATAAAAATTTATTTACAACAAATATTCGGTTTCACACAGTCGAGAAATCGATAATCATATCTACTGTCAAAATAAACATAACACTTTTAAAGTTTACGTAACGAGGAAAGGTGCGTTTAATACGTAAAATACGAGCCCTATTAGATTTCTTATTGGTACTTGTCAAAAAGTTTTCCCCAGTAGAAAAGCAAGTGCCTTCGTGATAATGGAAAAACTTCGACAGAAGGAAAACCGACAAGTATTATATGAAACGAAGTTGAGAGCACAAGTGGAGTTATTCATACTCAGAATCGAAGAAAAGACTCTCTCCACAAAAATTGAAGTTTATTAGCAAAGCGCTTAAAATTTGACTTCAGACCATCATCAGTGCCTCGACAAATAAGTTTAAAAAAAAAACTCAAGAAAACAATAAATCACATCAGCTATTTTACATTGCTTGCAGCAGACATTTGACATTTATGCGTTCTGTACACACAGGTATTTAAAGTTTTAATTAGGTTAACAGTAACCGAAATAATAATAGTAATTATGAACTGGCAAGAGCCAATTTAATAGGAATAGAGAGAGACCGATTTCGAAAGTCTAGGACCATGTTTTTTCCCTTGTTTTTAAGGATTTAATGTTGGTACCTATAACAGATTTATATCTTTATTTATTTCCATCTCTAGATCTATATTTAGCTTCAAATCTATCTCTAGATCCATAAATCGAAAATACATAGATACGAATGATAGATAAACAGCATTATACTAATATTGAATACCTCCAGTACAGAAATTAGGTACTACGAGAAAGTCAGCGGTATCACACAAACTTTTAAGCTATTGTCTAGATCAATTGATTATTAATAATATAGACGTATAAAATACCTTAACTCCAAAATAAAATGTAGCCATACCTAAAACAAACAAAGAAATAAAAATAAATAAAAGAAACGTCTGAATTATGACCTTTTGCCCTATGAGGGTATAGGCACTTCGGGAAACACTTGAGGTGAGTTGAATCTGCCATGCTTAAAGTTAAAGTTGGCGATAAGTTTTGTTACAGAGAATAAATACTATCCTTATAAACTGAGATCAGAGTCCGGGCAGCGAACTCCTGACTTCCGGAGCCGAAACCGATTGACTATACTTTCACGGCCAAGAAGACGGGTATAAAATAAACAAAACAAAAACTCTTTGGTTTCACTACTACTTTTATAAAACTTCCACATTTTTAATAATTAGAATAAAATAGCTTATTGTTCTATATCACAATAAAACAGCGTATCAATTAATGGTAGCTATATATTTCAGCCAACTCTGGGGCCATCTGTGATCTCTTCCGTAGGAGAGACCGAGTTAATTTTTGTTAATGTTTAATAATTTTATTCTTTGTTAGCCTTTTTTCAATTTTGTATAATGTGTGTGTTTCTTCTAATTTTAGTTGATTGTGATATGTATAGTTCTTAAGATTTATGTTATGTTTTAAGAATATCCTACGAGGTTGTAGTGAAATATAGTTACCTAATAAACTTAAAATAGTCTCTTATAAGGCGCGGTCGAATATCCACGGCCTTCTAGAACGTTGGATCACCAACAAACTTTTTTTATAATTTTTTTTTTCAAAATTTTCAGTAATTTGCCGGATTTGTGATAAATGAAGCCTATTTCCGTAATCTGCACGCTCTTTTGGTTAATCTCAAAGAGTATTTACATTCACTCAACGATTTATTTTTAATCTAAATTGGTACATACATAACTACTGTTAGACGTCAATGTTAACAATATGACATGTCAAAATATAACACAAAATATTGACGTCTAACAGTAGTTATGTATGTACCAAGTTAGATTAAAAATAAATCGTTGAGTGAATGTAAATACTCTTTGAGATTAACTAAAAGAGCGTGCAGATTACGGAAATAGGCTTCATTTATCACAAATCCGGCTAATTACTGAAAATTTTGAAAAAAAATTTATAAAAAAAGTTTGTTGGTGATCCAACGTTCTAGAAGGCCGTGGATATTCGACCGCGCCTTATTGTCACTTATAATCACTTATTTATTCTAAACTTGACAATTTATGTGCTATTCCGGTTTTGGATTTTTAGTCCTAACACAATACTTTTCCTATATACCAACGGAATAAAGAGAAAAACTAAAAAGTAACTGAATTAAAACATCCTCGGTGTCTTGTTAAAGGAATTGTAAAAGCGAACAGCCACATTGGAAAACTTTTCACAACTGTTTATTGATGCGAAAGTTATAATTGTTGTTTTTGAAAAACAGATGATTGGAATTAGTTTCTGCATTTGGAATTTCAAGTTAGCTTGATACTGTAATTATGCTTAGAACTTAAATAGGTTTCTGTAATGTTGTTAAGTAGTTCAATTTCTCGAGATAAAAGAGATAAGTTAGATGTAAGAGATGAAAGAAAGATAAGAGGAAAGAACTTAGTCGAAAAGCGATTTAGAATTTCTTCATAAAATGATTGGCTCATAAAATGATTAAATGTGTTAAAAAATATATATTAAGCTGTAAACAAATATTTAATTTGTTTACAGAAAAAATCCGAAACCGGGATGAAACCGGAATTATCCGTTTCAGGCGTTCTTAAGCCCTTCTGAGTGGTTTTGCAATGATGTCTGACTGTATGTGTGAATGTGTGTGTCTGTTATCATCGTAGCTCCCAGTGTATTTATGTTAGAGAATTAAAACTTTGTTCAAAAATTAGTCTACCGCTGTAGTTGTGCAATTCGGAAAATATTTTTTTATGAAGTCATTAACCCGCAATAATTACTCAGCAAATATTTTGAAAAATTAAAACGCGGAAAAATGATGCGATCGGATTACGATTCGGCACGCAAGTGACTATGTATAAGACAAACAAATGTGCCATGTTTCATCTCATTATCAGCATTAGTTCAATTTTTATTGAATGACTTGTGTACGTTTTTTAAAAAATAGCAACAAATTGTCCAATTGAGTTGAAATTTAGCATAACTGCACACCATTACCTAATAAATATGTACAATAAGTGTCGTTTCAATACGACAAGTATATCTATAATTATTGTTGGATCATAAAAATTAAGGAGCATTGTGCGTGGTCACTGCTGTATGGGTGACTGCTGCGAATGATACGGATGCATTTACTATCTGAAGACGAGCTAAGCGAGTCCGAAGGCATGTTGCAGTATAAATTTGACGAACTGTATTTCTGAAGACGAGCGAAGCGAATCCGATGTAATGATAAAAAGTTCCGATATACCCCGTACCGATTTTTTTCTCGTTACACAATAACATTGTAAAAATGAACGAAGCGAGTCTAAACTTCTACTAATAAAGACGTTAGGAGTTTGATAACATTTTCTTACACAGAAATATCAGGGGTATCTAAAGTGTAGAACCCTAATTAATTCGTTTGTCTCTTTTACAATCAGAAGTAACGACTAGCTCGACCGATGTAATATTTCCTGAATCTATAAGTGCCACTTTAAGTACTTTGTAGATGAGCAGTCTTTTGTAAGGTACTCGATTATGTAAAGTTAGTTAAAGTAGATGTATTTTTGTAAAGTACTATCTAAATAATAAATTTAAGTTATTTTTAATACCTAAAGTAAACTTCGAGTTAACACTTGCTCAAAATAAATAATAAAAAAAAACACTAAATTATTAAGTGATGAGAAAATACGAGAGTTCTGGAACAGGAGTTTTAATGAGTCTGTTAAAAGTAGCCCCATTACTACTACATTACTTAATTTGAATATATCAAAATTTAACACCACAATTTATTTTAATGATTCTTACAAGTTTAGAGACGATATATTTTCTTCAATTAAACCAGCAATTTACGAGGAATTAAAAGGTATAAAATATAGTAATTTATCAAATGTAATTTAAAGTCATAAGAATATATTCAACGAATACATAATTGCACATGAAACAAGATATATTGAATTATAATAAATATACTGATATTAAAAATATTTATAATAGGGCACAACAACGTCGACCTTTATAATAATTAAACTTCATGAAAAAAGAATTATTTATGATGAATTATGTAATTATTATAACATATTGTTATAATAAATGTATAACAATAAATATCGTAATAAATATCATGTACAGAGTATTGATAAAAATATCATGTTTGAAAAATTACATAGGACGAATAAATAATACAGGATTAGGCAAATTTATTTTTGTTCTCTTAGCCTAACCAAAAACATTTTCTCCTTAAAACGCTTTTCTTTAACTTTTACTAACTTCATAAAAAGACGATTTTTAGGCTTTTTTTAGACTTTATTTTTGTAATCTTTATGAAAGAAGGGTGAGAGGTAAGTATATGCAGTGTAAAGTTTAGGAAAAAATTAGCTTTTAAGTTTTAGGATAAAAAAAAATCATAAAGAAAGAATTTTGAAAGTTTATTTTCTCGCATTATACTTTAAAAATTGAAAATAACTTCAAAAATAGTAGGCGACGGTGTAAAAGATATGTTAATAATATTGTCAAAAAATATACGAAAAAGTAGAATAGTTATTTATGCTCAAAGGAGTAAAGAATTATATTTATTTCCCTGAACATTAAAGACCCTCGTTGGTTACTTAAACGAAAGAAGAGACTACGGGGACGAAGCTAAGGGATTTAAATTTATAACTGCTGAGGCGAAGCGCAAGGAATTTATGTCTTTAAGAGACGAAGCATAATTTATAACTGAGGCGAAGCCAAGGGGACTCCGGAGGCGAAGCCAAGGAATATTTATTCTTTAACTCCGGAGGCGAAAGCCAAGGGATTTATACTTATAACTCCGGAAGCGAAGCCAAAATTTGTGTCTTAACTCCGGAGGCGAAGCCAAGGAATTTTTATGTCTTTAACTCCGGAGGCGAAGCCAAGGGATTTATACTTATAACTCCGGAAGCGAAGCCAAGGAATTTGTGTCTTTAACTCAAGGGATTTATATTTATAACTCCGGAAGCGAAGCTAAGGAATTTATGTCTTTAACTCCGGAGGCGAAGCCAAGGGATTTACATTTATAACTCCGGAGGCGAAGCCAAGGGATTTATACTCATAACTCCGGAAGCGAAGCCAAGTAATTTATGTCTTTAACTCCGGAGGCGAAGCCAAAGGATTTACATTTATAACTCCGGAGGCGAAGCCAAGGAATTTGTGTCTTTAACTCCGGAGGCGAAGCCAAAGGATTTACATTTATAACTCCGGAGGTGAAGCCAAGGAATTTGTGTCTTTAACTCCGGAGGCGAAGCTAAGGGATTTATATTTATAACTCCGAAGACGAAGCCAAGAAATTTATGTCTTTAACTTCCGAGTCGAAGCAAAGATGGCTAATCATGGCGAGGAAGAAATTGCATTTTATTCCAGAGTGCAATACTCCTGGATGTTGACGTAATTTAATTAGAGTTATATTCTTACGTTGCTTCGATTTGTTGCATTTTTTAGCAGTCCCCAAAAAATTTGATGATTACAAACGATTTAAATTATATATATATTATATATATATATATATATATATATATATATTATATATATATATATTATATATAATATATATATATATATATAAAAATATTTTAAGAAAACTATTATACACAGCCATTCGGCAAGTGTTTTGCAAAGGGACAAAAAATTACAATGGTAAATAAACCCCCCAAAGAAAGCAAGGAAAAGTATAGTATAAGATTTTCATCGGTTTTGAGGGTTTTATACACGACAAGAAGAGTGCAAAAAGTGAATTTTCAGGAGATGATTCCATTTGTAGAGAAATTGGCTGTATAGGGAAATAACTGGGAGAGGGTAAGAAGGGGAAAGGGTAGAAAGGGGAGTGTTGGAGGGGAATTGGGTTAAAGAGGGAGAAGATAATGGAGTGTATAAGAATAGCAATGGGAATAAAATGAACAGGAGGAATAAGGAGACAAAGTATAGGGATAACATGGCAAGAGAAAGGAATATTTAGAAAAAACGAACAAACTGAAACTTGTGTCAATCGATTTAGCAAGTCATTCTTAAAGTTTTAACAACTCTAAACGTCATCAAAATTTCAAATTTTGTTGAAATCTTAACTTTAGGTTATGACTTTTTAGTGTTTTTTTTACAAAAAAATACGCTTTGTAACTTACCCAGCATCTTGTCTTATGACAAGAATCGTTTCGACACCCCCTCTCTCATTTTGCCATACGGAAAAACCACTTAAACGACATTTCCTTATCAAATAGAAAATCAATTGAATTATAAAAAAAATTTGTATGATGTACTTCTTTTTCTCAAAACATTAGACTCGCAACGCTCATCCACACTGCTTCCAACTCGCTTCGCATGTCAGAATGTCTAAATCGCCTAATTGATACTGCAGTATATGTTCGGACTCGATCGCTAGTCCTTAGACTTAAATACAATCGTTTTAGGCCCGTATTCAAAGACATCTTCCTAACATTCTCCTAACATTTCCAACATTCTTCTTAAGGAAATAGGAGAATGTTAGGAAAATGTTAGGAAGATTTCTTTGAATACAGGCCTTAATCCCAAGCGCTGACCCATCCAAGCACTGACCTCGCTCGATGCAGCTTAACTTTTGTTATATAACAAAAACTGCAGAATTAAATCCCCCAATGAAACGAAACTTAGTGTACTTATTTATTACACTGAGGTATACACTTGAACCTTTTAAGTTTCAACTCACTCCTTACTTAGTTAACCTCCTTGGATTACTTTTTTATTTTTTGTTATTTTTTTAAGAGGCATACAAGTCATTGTCTGCCTCCGTGGCCGTGATCGTAAAGGCGTTCGATTTCGGCACCGGAGGTCCGGGGTTCGCAGCCCGGGCTATGCTCTAAGATTTTATGAATAGTATTTGTAATAAAATGATTTCGCCAACTTTAATTAATTCTTAGAGTGTAGTAGATTCAACCCACCTGAGGTGGTTCCCGCAGGGAGAATACCCTGATGGGCCGAAAGGCCCTAAAACGGGCATTTCTTTTTATTTTTATACAAGTCATTAGTTGTTAGTATTGACATTATAAAAAAATATACTCTTGATAGTACAACTAGAGCTAAATATTGATTTTTGTGTCAAATTTCAACTCTCTAGCATAAATACACTGGGAGCTACGATGATAACAGACACACACACACACATTCAGACAGACAACTTTGTATAAACTACTCACTAGGTCGTAAAAACACCTGCAACGGATGAGTTATGTCCCGGTTTCGGAATTTAAGTGCAAACTCTTTTTATAAACCTAAAATAATTAAGGAAAAGTTTAAATAAAATCGAAGCAGCTCCATTCATTATAAAAAAATATTTAGAGCGTATTTTACAAAAAAAGAGACAAATGGTACATGAAGAAAAATTTAAACCAATGAGAAAGCATTTTAATATTTCAGTTGCAATCTTTCGTCTCTTAATTTTTGTTTTTTAAAAAAATGAGTTTCCATTTTGGAGAAAAATTCTCTTATTTGCTTTCCTTAATGGAAAATTGCATGGAATAAAACAAGAGTGAAGCAAGAGGTAAAAAACAATGGAAGAACAAACGACATAATTTGGTTTTAAAGGGGAGGGCGGGTTTTGGACACAAAAGGAAAAAACTCCTTTTAACAATAAGAGAAACCCCTCCCACCATTGTCCTTATTTCTTAATCTAGCGATTTACTGGTAGGAACTAATTTTTTTCTTTTCCTTGTTATTAATAAAGCAATATTGTATTTCTTTTCTTTTGAAACATGTTTTAATAAAATGAAGAAATAACAAAGACGAATGTTTATAAAAAATAATTTTATAGTTATTCTCTAATGACCTCCTTCAATTTGCTACAATCCTGTCACTTCATTTAAATAGTTCGCCCTTTATGAGCTCCTTCAATTTGCTATACTCCTTAAACTTCATCAAAATAGTCATTCCCCTATGAGCTTCTTCAATTTTCAAAAACTCCTGATTTTGAAATTTGCAAAAGCAGAGCGTGGTTTCGATCCACGGACTTCTGGGTTATAGGCCCAGCACGCTTCCACTAATAGAAACTGCGCTCTGCTACCATTTGCTACCATTACTAATGAGTTACATTTTTCTAAAAGTGGATCATGCTCACCTAGACCAAACCAAGCCATTTTGATGTGCATTACTATAAATATAGTTTATATAAAGAAATAGATGAAGGCCAAGACAAGACTGAGTGAAAATGTTGGGAAGATGTCACTGGACAGTGGTGGGAGGCAACATAATAATACAGGTGAGAGTGGGGACATAGGGAAGAATCTGATAAGGGTTCTAGTGGGTTCTGTCAGGTATGGTCACATCAAGTCATAGCTCTTCTCTGTATTAGACGGTAAAATGCACCTGTACTGACTCATCATGTAGACATTATCATCTACCTAAGGAGTTATCGTTTTTATTTTACAGATATACCACTTAGGTATATATATATATATATATATATATTATATATATATTATATATATATATATATATATATATATATATTACTATTTATTGTATTAAAAATTTGATATTATTTTATATTATGATTATGGATTAATTTCGCCCTTTACGTTAACGTATTTATGACGTCATTTGATTCTTTATCTCTAACGGATATCACGTGACATTATACGTGACAAAACAACCTTTAATCCTAATAACAAGGGTCAAATTGTATATTCACCCTCGGTATAACACTGAAAGTATATTTTTAGCTTCTTCTGTATATTTTATTTCCTTGGTCCCTTTATTAACCTGAGGCAAGGATATAAACCTTTATATGTTTATGTACACTTGCAGTTATACGGTTTAGAATAAACAACGGTTTTAATGCTTAAAATATAAAAAAGAATCAGCAAACCTTGAAAAAATAAATAATTTAAAGTCACATAACATTTTTTTTTTGATAAAATTAAAACAACAAACTTACTAAAAATTAAAACAAAAATTATACAAAAAATTAAAACAACAATTTTACTAAAAATTAAAACAACAATTTTACATAAAATTAAAACAACAATTTTACTAAAAATTAAAACAACAATTTTACTAAAAATTAAAACAATAGTTTGACAAATAAATTAAAAAAACAATGTTACTAAAAATTAAAACAATATTATTTAAAACTAAAACTATAAAATATAACAATTTTATTAAAATTCAAAAAATAACTTTTAAACCTTTTTAAAAGGTACTTTAATGTTTTGTCTTCGCATTTCAGTATTGTTTCTCTTTTCTTTCTTTCTTAACTTCTCCTCTTTTATTAATTTAGGTATATAAGGCCTAGTCGCACTGTTTTCTAAAATATTTCTAGACCGTATTAACATATTTTGCTTAGTCGTAAATTTTAAACAAAACAAAATTGGCTTGTCAAGTGTGAATTTGACAAACATGTACATCTAAAAGTAGTGAATCGGTCCTCTGGTTGTCATTTTTTATATTGGTATTCATTCTTATATTAAGTCAAAACAGAGTGTGCATCAATATGTTTACTTTTCCTCACTTATACCGTAGGTATATAGGAAAAGTTTTTGTGTTAGCAGAAAATCCGAAACAGGGATGTCACCGGAATTCTCCGTTTCAGGCGTTTTTAAGACCTCCTGAGTGATTTTCACAAAGGTGATTGTCTGTATGTGTGTCTGTTATCATCGTAACGCCCAGTGTATTTATGCTTGAGAGTTAAACTTTGTACGAAAATCAGTCCACCGCTGTAGTTGTGCTATTCGGATTTTTTTATGACGTCATTAACCCGCAATAACCAAACCGCACAATTTTTGCAAAATCATAAAACGCGGAAAAATAATGCGATCAGATTGAGATTTAACACGCATATAGCTGTAGATCAGATTACCATATGTGCCAAGATTAATCTTATTATCAGCATTAGTTAAATTTTTATGTATAAGCTATGCATGTTTTTATTTTATGTATAAATGTTTTGAACACCCTTTGTATAAGACATTGTCTTTTGAAACAAATATATTTCTTATTCTTATTCTTAGTTATTTTTTTAATAAATGACTTGTGTTTTTTAAAATAATTGTAAAAAATCGGAAAATATTCTAATTGAGTTGAAAATCGGTACAAGTATACACCTTTACGTAGTAAATAAGGTCACTAAGTTTCGTTTCAATACAACAAGTATATCCATGATTTTGTTTGATCATAAAAGTTAAGCAGAACTGAGGGTTGTGACGGTCAATATTTATGGATAATAGATAAAGTTTAATTATTTTAATTAATAGACAGAGATTGCTAGTTTTGTTCTTTCTTTATCTATATTTTCGGCAATGTTTCCCTTTATCAGCACTTTGTGTACTGGAGGGGGTTACCTGGAGTATCAGAGTAGGGTACCGGTCGACGGGGCTAACCGAGGGGAGTCGTAGACAGGGTTTCGCCCAAGTAAGTGTTGCCTTAGGATCAGGTTTCTTTTGGGGCTCTCAGAGCTCTTAGTTTTACGTAACATGTACCATGTAGAGTAACTTCAATAGAGAATCCATTCTGTTCAACTTAAGTTATGTCTCTTATTACCTAATACCTATATCTTATAAACCCCTACAAGCTCGAAGTCACTTGGTAGACTCTCTTCTGGAGTCTACTACCCCGCACTTGCTGCTTTGTTAGGAGTGCCGCCCCCGAGCTTGTTACAGGGTGGTCGGTGCCGTGACCACTGAGAATGAAACGGATGCATTTACTATCTAAGGACAAGCGAAGCGAGTTCGAGGACATGCTGTAGTAAAAATTTGGCGAATTGTATATTCTGAGGACGAGCGAAGCTAGTCCGAAGCAGCGAGGATGAGCGTAGCAAATCCGATATGATGAGAAAAAGTTCAAAGGTACTCCAAACTTTTTTCTGAAGATGAGGGAAGCGAAATCGATGTAATACTAATATAAGCTTTAGATAATCATGAAATTCTGAGTACCAGCGAATCGAATCCGAAGTTGTTTGAAAAAGTACCGAGACACCCCGCACCCAATTTCTAGTATTACGTCGATATTTACTATTTTTATAAAGTTAAAACCATCATTAAAATAACAAACAAATGTTTTAATATTATTACGATAAGGGTCTTTAATAAACTCAAAAAGAAATTCTCTTAAACAGTTGAACAAAAGTTTTATTTTATCCATCGCAAGTCAAAAGCTTCCGACAAAAAGATTTAAAAGTGGTTACCACTAAGTACTGTAAACTTTCATCTTCAATAAACATCTTAAAAAAGTGATAAAATATTTATTTTTGAAAAAACCTGAGGGTGCCTTAGCATCCCGCCTACCACTTTTGAGTTCTTTAAGAAAAACAGTTTAGTGGTCAAAAATATGAAGTAATGGTCAATAAATGTTTCATATAAAAGAATTTTTTTAGCTTTACTGATTTAGTGGTCTAACTTCTCTTTTGTGTTATGAAGTTGTTCAAGTACTTTGAAGCTTTTGAAGTGGTACTTGTGGTTTATCACTAGAAGTAAAACGGTACGAGTTGTTAAAAGGCTGATAGTATTATTGTTTAAAACAATTTTTAGTAATACAATTTTTTCTTCATCTGTAGACTCTTTTTAGAGAGACAAAGAAAAATAGGCTCAACCTTTTTTATATCTATACAATAAAAAAATTATTTTCAGTATCTTACGTACTTACTGTACGTTAGGGTGTAAGTTTGTTTTGTGAGTTAATATGGATATCAGCTGAAATGATTTTAACTTAACTTAATTACAAAATCAAATCATAAGAGAATGATTTGATACAATTATTTAAGAAATCCTACCAAATCTCTTCTGAAGTTAAGTCTTAATTCCTAACAATTTAACTCGATATTTTTAATTATTTATGAAAACAAATTATATCTAAGGTTAACTTCCGTTACGTGTAACACCTTAATAATGGTTATTTACATTATTCCTTTATGAAAATTGAAACACACCGTATAAAAATTCAGGAATATGTAAAATCCCTTTTATCAACAGAAGACAAGTTCACTAAAAAGCTTAAACGTTAATCAGCTTAGTTCTCTCGGCAGGCCTAGGAAACCAGTTTCTTAATACAACGGGTCTCCCGCATCATGGATCATGGTTTTATGAGAGAGGTAAAGTGAGGGAGGGAGCATAATTTAAATTTGATGAGTACCCTTTAGGTTGAATATTCGTGTCTCCTAGCTGACAATCCCCTTAACAACAAACTGAAAACTTCATGCTTTCGTTTAGAATACTCTTTCTACGTTCTAAACCAAGTTTTGCTAATGTAAAAATTCTAAAAGTAAAGTCCCCTTACCCAATGAAAAACAAAACGCAAAAATAAATATTCAAACTAAAAAAATTAGTTTGGATCCGCAAACTATATATTCTTAATTTTTTATGTAATTTTTTGATATATCTAAGTTAGTTTAAAAAACAGCCTGATTTATTTTATCTGAAAGACAACAATCTTTATTAGTGAAAACAACATGACAATATTAACATAATAAGTAATAAAACGATAAGTAGAACTTAGTACTAATATTAAACATACCTGAAAGACAAAATTAAATTCCAGGCTAACAATCTCTTCTAGACTAAATCAACAATAAAACGAAATAAAAATGAATTAAAATAAACTGTCACTTCCTAAATCATAACAAACAGCTATGTGAAAACAAAAGACTAATAAGGTTTTTACATATATATTAATTTTTGATCCAATATATTCCTGAATTATATTGATTTTTTATCCAATTTATTCCTGATACATATTTTCCTGTAATTTAAACAATTTAATATCATTTTAAGCAATAATTCTGTTATTTAAACAACAAATCTTTGGTCAAAAATAAGTTCTTATGTTTCAAAACACGTTTTGGTAAGAATGAAGATAGAACCATCGTTTTTGATAAAGGTTAAATAGATGTTCCAAAAAGTTGGTAAAGGAGCTACCAAAGATACAAGCAATCAATTGGATTATCATAAAGATAAGACTGATTGTGGCGATCACTGATTATCCTAGATCACTCGGATTGACTAGGACCTAGATTGACTCGACCTTAGGCAGTCTCGCTATCAGTCACCGAAAAATATGCTTTATTGTACATCTCATCGATACTAATTGCATTGTTTTATACTTGATATTTCAGTTTTTTTGACTTGATAATATTTATTATGATTTTTTTTATTCATAGTTATACCTTGTTTATTTGCCTTCGTAACTGCGGTCGTATAGTACTGGACTAGACAGCCCGGGCTATGCTCTTAGTTGTTATAAATAGAATTTGATGTAAAATTATTTCGCCAACTTCAGCCTTTGAGCATAGTAGATGTGACCCACCCGAGGTTGTTCCCGCAGGGCGAATACCCTGAAGGGCCGACAGGCCCTAAAAGGGGCATTATTATTATTATTATTATTATTTTCTTCTTTTAATTCTTAGCCTAGGCTAGTTTTAAGATCAAGGGACGGGTTTTTACCAAGTCACCTTCTCATATAGGAACTAATGTGGTCTCACAAAAGTTCTGTCGAGTCATGTCTATGTTGCATACTATTAAGTCATATTCAATGTCTTTCGTACTATTGAACAGGTTTGTAGAGTTACTGATTTTTGGATAAGCCTAATGAGAGAAACCGGTATATCTATTTTTTCTATTGCTGATTTTAAGTCATTATGAATTATTCCATTTGCCGATAATACTATGGGAATAACTGTAGCTGATTTCATTTTCCAAATCTAATGATTTCCGCGGCCAAATCTGTGTATTTAGATATTTTTTCTTGGGTAGTTTTATAAAGGTTATAGGTAAGTGGTACAGCGACATCTATGAATTTGACATGTTGTTTAATTTTATCTACAATTACTATATCAGGCCTATTGTGAATTATAGTTTTATCTGTGTGTATTGTTCGGTTGTAATATAATTTAAACAAGTTATTTTCTAACACTGGTTCAGGTTTGTAGTTATAATATTCAGTTTTTGTTTGTATCAGATTTAATTTTATGGCTATTTCTTGATGTATGATGTTTGCAATTTGGTTATGGCGTCGTAAGTAGTCTGTTTGTGCTAATATTATTATTATTATTATTATTATTATATAGCTTGTTGATGTTTAAACACCGTTGAAACACCGTTGATGTTTAAACAACTCTGTCAACTGTCATTATATGTATAATAAATAATGTTAAGTGGAAAAATGAGGTTAGTGGTATTTATTACTTTTAATATTTTTTTTTACCAACTTGTTAGCATAGTACGTACAGAATCTTTTAAGACAAATATATTTCTCATAATAAAAAAAATCTCCTACAGCTTAAAACGTCTAAAAAGTAATACAATAAAAAATGTAAAAAAATGAAATAATAAACGAATACAAAGAAGTATTGTTAAGTTTATGACAATAATACAATAAAAAAGAAACAAAAAATTTTGAATCAGAAATTACAACAAAAGATGGACCAAGATTTCAAAAAATAATAAAATTTCTTCTTAGAGTTTATTAAATTCTTTATTAAGAATTATTAAATATTCCTAGAATTTTATGCCTGTGCTTTATTAACTAATAAAGATATTTTATACTTGAAATAAAGAATGTTACACCTATTTTGTCCGGGAATTTTTAGCAAAGCGTTTATAAGGAGATTGTAAGGTATTCCTTACGAAAGAAAAGAAGAATTTTTAGAAAGATTTAGTGAATTTTTGATAACGAGGTAAAGAATTAGGACAATAAGAGAAGATTTTCGAGAATTTTGTAAATTCAATAAAAAGAGGAAAGGGGAAAGCAGATTAAAAATTTTTATGTTTCTTCCAATTTTTTTTTATAAAATGCTATAGTCATAAATGGACCAGAAATAATAACAATTAGAATTAAGTTACGAGAAAAAAATTAGAATTGAGACTGATTACGTCAAGCTACATTATAGCACATCGTTCGATAGCATACCTATGCCTAAAATGAATAAAAAAAAAATAAATATTACATTTTAAAACTGAGCGACTCAGGATTTTGTATTTAATAATTATTCATTTCAATAACTTCTAATTCTAATCAAAGAATAAATCAAAATTTGTTATTCGTTTTCACACAAACTCAAATTTATAATGAGATATTTTATAAAATATACAAATCTAAAATAAACGTAATTTACATTAGCACTCTACTATAAGTACTATACGGATTTGTGTGACACTCCTAGTTTTCGGACCCGCCAAGCGAGCAGCTTTATTAGGGAATTTCCCCCTAAGGAAATTCGCTAAAATTTAAATTGTCTTACGTCTAAAGTATAAT
>JACMZG010000032.1:3495560-3550560 GCA_018340805.1 Microvelia longipes | reverse complement strand
AGTAAGTACTCCACTTATTTGGTTTCTTTAAGCGAATTTCCCTTGGGAAAAAATTCGCTAATGGAATAGGCGAGGTCGAACCTCGGTCCACGAAAAAAATCCGTTTCAGAGGTCCCTGATGACAAAAAAATTGGTTTTGCGAAACTTTATATATATATATATATACAGGGTGTCCCCGGATGGACTTAACGATACGTGTAAATGAAAAAAAAAAATTCATTTTTCGAAAAAAAGTCACTCTTTATAAAAGCTTCTGCATGTCTTAAAACTAAGATTTATCATATTTGTATTTTTTTATTTTTAAGGGTGGACCCAAAAACTGCAATTTTTGAAAAATGACGAAGAGTAAAGTAGCTTAATTTTGACTTTTCGGAAAAAAAGTATTCTTCATAAATTTGTTTAATTGTCCCCCTGAGACAAATTTTCCATAAAAAAAATAAAAAAATAAAAATTTTCAAAATTCACCCATTTTGCCCCATCACCCAAATTTTGGAAAAATTAATAAAACTGGAAAGAACGTTCCTTGAATTGCAGATTAAAGGAAAAATTAAAATATCATAGTTAGTGTTACTTGAATCGAAGTTTACAATACTACAATTTTTGTTCCAGTAATCAAGACCTTTAAAACGATGTATCATTTATCCACATTGAACAACTTTTAATTTTTCCAAAATTTGGTGATGGGCAAAATGGGTGAATTTGAAAATTTTTATTTTAATTTTTTATGGAAAATTTGTCTCAGGGGACAATTAAACAAATTATGAAGAATACTTTTTTTTCCGAAAAGTCAAAATTAAAGCCTACTTTACTCTTCGTCCATTTTTCAAAAATTGCAGTTTTGGGTCCACCCCTTAAAAATAAAAAAATACAAATATGATAAATCTTAGTTTAAAGACATGCAGAAGCTTTTATAAAGAGTGACTTTTTTTCGAAAAATGAATTTTTTTTTTCATTTACACGTATCGTTAAGTCCATCCGGGGACACCCTGTATATAATAAATAATCCAACTTGGTACAAAAATCAACTTTGGGGAGGACATGAACCCCATTGAAAACTTGGTTTTTTATGTCATCAACCCGGTTTGCTGAGTCAGTAAAATTTTTAATAAATCGGTGATTTCAGGGTTAATATTTATCGCCGCACAAACAGGTCATCATGTATGTTTTTCGGGTCACTAAATCGAATGAAACCGGTCCGAAGTTGATACGATCACAATATAATACGAAACGTGGATATCATCCGCGTTTAGATTTACTGTCTTAGACTCTACTCTAGATCACTTTGCCCCGGATCTATCCAAGCAATGATGATAATGAATACCCCCTTCAGGGTATTCGCCCAGCGGGAACACCGCCTTGTGTGGGTCACATCTACTATACTCAAAGTAAAGCTAAAGTTGGCGAAATCTTTTAACATCGAATTCAACATATTCAATTACTATTCATTTAATATTAATATTCATTGAATATTAATTTAATATATTCATAAAAACTGAGAGCATAGTCCGGGCTGTGAAACCCGGCTACAGAGGTAGATATCATCCAACCAAAGACATCTATAATCACAAAATGTAAAAAGTAGCCACATCTCTATCAACCACCAACTTCCAAATGCCAATTAAATTAAAAGTATACAATTTCACGCAAACCACTCTCCCCCACAAAAAAGTTTTCCACAAAATCGAAAATAAATTTTATTTGATACAGTTTAAACCGAAAAACTTTTTTGATTAAACACATCTCAGTTTTCACGGAAAGTTTAAACCGACGTAGACCTGCTGAGTATCAGATTCAGTTCAAAATACCTAAATATATCAAAAGTTTTAATTTTTAGCTTATAAACCCTTCTTATATTTAAAAAAATAGGGTACGGGGTACTTCGGAACTATTCCTCATTACAACGCTCGTCTTTCTTGCTTCGGACTCGCTTCGCTTGTCCTCAGAGTGCACAAGTCGCCACGTATATACTACAACACGTCTTCGACTTTGCAACGCTTGCCCTTAGATACTAATTGCTTTAGTTTTTCCCCAGCCACTAATCCAGGCTCCGACCACGCTCGTGATCAGAAAAATCAAGGATTAACTTGTCGCATTGAAATGAAACTTAGTGTGCTGATTTATTGGGTACCAGTATTATTATTATTATTATTAAAGATTGGGGTCGGAGTAGAGGATAAACCCCATTTGCACTGCGACTGGAAGTCTATTGTACAATCCCCTCAATTGGTCCAGGTCAGAATAATCCTTTTCCCCGGACTAGGTCTAGGATCTTTTTGACCAGTGATTCATTGGTAGAGTCAAACTTAGTGAGAGTGCTGTTACCAAAGTTAATGAACCTTTGAAAGGTGTTAAAAAATGAAACGCTTTGGATTCCTGAGTAAGAATGAAATATATTTGACATTACATGACAATTTATACTTAATTATTTTTCTATCTGTCAACTATCTATTTATATTTTCAACATCCTCCACACCCAGATGTTCCTACGATTACACTATATTGTTCACATTAACCTTTATTATATTTCAATATATTTCCCAAAAATATTTTATCAATGAAAATAAACTACTTTTTTAAAATAAACTATCAAGTTGTCATGTAAACAAAACACAAAAAACTTCCAACAATAATATACAAAGATTTCTAGCGCAAATTAAATTTTAAATCATCAAAGTTACTAAAAGTAAAATCGAAACTAAATACAAACTAGAACTCCAAAAAATTCTTTTTTCCTAGAACAATTTTCATTTTTTAAACTAACCTACAAGTAAGTGAGCACTCCTAACACCAAGATACTAACACTATATACTTATATATATATATATATATATATATATATATATATATATATAATATATATATATATATATATATATATATGTATATATATATATATATATATATATATATATACCATATTAATTTAGGTTTCGGGACCTAATACATGAAAGAGCTCCAGCTATCCTTACATGGCTATATGTAAGGATTTCCCTATCACTCCCATAAATATCCTAAAGGCTCTACATAGCATCGAACACGGACTGTTTGGGTAATATAATGGCATAGTGATAGTGATAGTATAAATGTCATGTAATGTCAAATATATTCATTCTTACCAGGAATCCAAAGCGTTTCATTTTTCAACAATTGGCGACCGTGTGTAATAGTAACGAACCTAGTTCAATCAAAGGAAACGTTTTGTTAAGGATATAAAAAATATGGAGGTGTAGAAGAAATAAATTTTAGTTAAAGAAAATATTGCACAGTAAAGTAGAACAGTGTTTAAATTGATTAATTAATAAAGATGAAGCTGATAGATGTTATGAGATAGAACGGCGTATAGTAAGAAGAACATTTGAAGAACAGTACGATTATTAGTGAGGGAAAAAAGCAAAAATTGGTGCTGTAAGTCTTATTTTGGAAAACAAGTACAATAGATTGTGGGACCTTGATAATAAAATACATAGCTTAAGAGAAAAAGGTTCCATACATGAAGAACTTAAGTTTAAAGAAAATTTAACTTTACTAAAACTGAGAGCTAAATTAATAATAGTGATTGAAAATACATATGAAAGAGTGTCCGTTCAAGAAAAGGCTCAGCCTAGTAATGAAAATTATACAGAAGTAGAACGTTCGGTCGGTATAGAATTTAACGAGAAGTCTACAGATTTGTGTGAAGATAAAAAAGAGGCCTTTGTTAAGTCTACCGTTAAAGGCAATATGTCATTATGTATCAATGAAGTCAAGAATGAGAGTACTGAACATGGTTATGCGCAAGATTCAATACTTGAATCTTCTGTAGAACATGCTGAGGTCATAAGATGTTATTTAAATTTGGACAATTGGATTAGTGTTGGTAATAATTCAAAAGAAATTGAAACTAAATGTTCGGAATCAACTAATAAAATAATCTCAGTGGAGGAACATAATAATGAAAAGCAAATTTGGTGTGATACTAATAGTAAAGAATTAGTCATCATAGTGAGAAAAACGAGACAATAAGCTGATCAGACATTAGCAGATAAAGTAAATTAAGCGTGACAAATTGGCAGTAAGTTGGGAGTAGATAAAAAGAGTTCTAGGTCAAAAGATTGTTTAGATGTAGGTAGTATAGGTAGAAGGATTTGTCAGAGGTAGGTATTAGCAAGGTTTGATCTGAATAAAGTTAACAGTGTGACAAAACATTATGATGATAGTTCAGTTAGGAACATAGCAGATTCGTCAAAAATAATTTAGATAGTCGTGGAGATCGAAATAGTGATAGATTAAGGTTTGTAAGTTCTGAATCGAGCTCAGTTAGAAATGGGAACAAAGATAGTAAAGAAATTAGGTCAGAACGAAGTAAGTCAGTTAGGTCCTTTAGTATAGGTCGTGAAAACATTAGGTCTGAAAGAAGTCGGTCAGTTAGGTCCTTTTGTATAGGTCGTGAAAACATTAGGTCTGAAAGAAGTGAGTCAGTTAGATATGTAAATAAAGGTAGTAAAAAATTTGGGTCTCAAAGTAGAAAGTCAGTCAGTTATTTAAAAAAATTAAGTAAAATAGTTAATTTTGATAATTTCAGAAATAAGTCAGTTAATATATCTCGAAGAAGTCAAGGTAGAAATAAAAGAGTTTGTAATTTTGTAAGTCTTCTATTACAATTAAGTCTTTACGTTATTCAGTTAGATATAATAATTTAGTTTGTTCAGTTAGTTGTCTAGATAGAGGTCGACGCACAAGTAGGTATTTAATGAAGTATTTCAGTTGTTCAGATGTAGAGAGGGTAAAATATGTGGTTGGTAACTAAGTCTGTGTGTAGTTGAAATATATAATTTGTGGAAAAAAGTTACCTCCACAGATTTTTATTCTCCAGGTTTGACTATTTAGTCATTGAGAAAAAGATTTGTTGGATGGAAACTAAGAACATAGTAGATAGTTTTTTATGGTTCTGTTCTATTAGTTGTTGTGTCTATAGTATACCAGTTCAGTACTCTCATTCTTGACTTTCATTGATACATAATGACATATTGCTTTAACGGTAGACTTAACAATGGCCTCTTTTTTATCTTCACACAAATCTGTAGACTTCTCGTTAAATTCTATATTACCGACCGAACGTTCTACTTCTGTATAATTTTCATTACTAGGCTGAGCCTTTTCTTGAACGGACACTCTTTCATATGAATTTTCAATCACTATTATTAATTTAGCTCTCAGTTTTAGTAAAGTTAATTTTCTTTAAACTTAAGTTCTCATGTATGGAACCTTTTTCTCTCTAAGCTATGTATTTTATTATCAAGGTCCCACAATCTATTGTACTTGTTTTCCAAAATAAAGACTTACCGCACAATTTTGCTTTTCCCCTCACTAATAATCGGTACTGTTCTTCAAATGTTCCTTACTATACGCCGTTCTATCTCATAAACATCTATCAGCTTCATCTTTATTAATTATCAATTTAAACAACTGTTCTACTTACTGTGCAATATTTTCTTTAACTAAAATTTATCTTCTTCTACACCTCCAATATTTTTATAGCCTTAACAAACGTTTCCTTGGTTGAACTAGGTTTCGTTACTAATTCCACCGGTCGCCAATTGTTGAAAAATGAACGCTTGGATTCCTGAGTAAGAATGAAAATATATTTGACATTACATGACAATTTATACTTAATTAATTTTCTATCTGTCAACTATCTATTTATATTTTCAACAAAAGGCTAGAGCTTCACATCTCAGAAGTATGTGAGAGGCAGTTTCGGTTTCCGATTCACAAAGCCTACACACTGGGTTATCTTTAAAGATACCAATGGTATGCAGATGTTTTCGGAGGTGGCAGTGACCAGTCAGTAGTCCAGTTACTGTTCTAAGGTCCTTCTGCTTAGACTGAGGAAGTCTTCAGTTACTTTGGGACTGGTCCTTATAACATAAGTTTACTGTGCCTCATGCCAGAGGATTTGTTCCAGTGTCGTACCAGTATACAGTAGTACCAAATTTCAGCTCAATTTCCGATTTTTAAATTTTTTTTAAAAAGTGTACTGAGTACCCTTTTTTAAAAAAAATCCTTACACCAATGTAGTATGGTATTTATTATATTGCCTGTTTGGTCCAAGTCGACCAATGCCAAAAAAAAAATAGAAAGGATGAGCGTAGAGAATCCGATGAAGCGAGGATAATTTCCGAGGAACCCCAAACCAAACTCTTTTCACTTATATCTAAGTTAATGATAAGTTCAAAAGCTTTACAAAAGAATACGATTTCAGAGAACCTATAAACGTAAGTAAAAAGTATCACCCATATAAATCCACTAAATATATATCACTACTATATTTTGGCGGTAAAGTGAAAAAAGACATTTTTTGCCGCCCAAAGACATCTTTCCTCTACACAAGATATATTATTGTTTCACCCTTGATTTATATTATACTTCGAAGATTACTTTTTCCCGCGTAAAATAAAAATCCCCGGGAAGATATAACGTTTCGTTTTTTATATTTTAGATTTTATTTAGGAGGCTTTTTTATATATGCAAGAGAAAATAGAATTTATAGTCGGAGATAACTTATAGACGCGAAAATTACATTTTTCGTTCTTGGCAATTGACTGCGATGCAGTGATCACGTTCCTTAGGCATTGTATTGCCTGAAAAACGGAATTGTTTTGTTTCAGTTTTTTTTTACATTCTATTGAACTGTAAGCAACTGTTGACCTTACGATATTTCTAACAAAAACTCCCATCTGTACCTTAAACTACCCAACCTTTAAAACGTTCAGTTTTCATCCCACTCTCTCACCCATTCCACCTCTCCTCTTCTTTAGATGCTTATTTCGACTATTTAAAATTAAATTAAATATTTTTTTACAGCTTAATATATTTTTTAAACACATTTAATCATTTAATGAGCAAAAACAAAAAAATTTTCTTGGAGAAATGCAAATACTCTATTAATTATCATCAATACATTTTCTTTATAAATCCCTCCAAAAAAAGAAGTGGTCTTTAAATTTCCTTTTAGCATTTCCACAACAAGTCTATACCTTTAATGTCTTTGATAGAAATTCTTCAGATACCCATTGTCCATCCTAAACTAAAGAATATCCTTACTACAACTTCCTCCCTTAAGGAAAGCCCTTAGTAAAGGCAAATCTAGGTATATGCCTTCTTTTATATCAATTCTTTGAGTCCTTTGTCCTTATTCTTAGACCCTTCTTTAAAGCATATTCTGAAAGAAATAAAAACAGTGTTCCTTCCTTGACTTCCTTTTGAAGTGGTTTCATAAAATAAGAAAATTGATTTTTCTTTTGATTCGTTTTTCTCTTTTATGTATCATTCTATAGGCTTAAAAGAATGTGTACCGAAATTGGTACAGTGTCCGAAATTAAATGCAAGTAATAGCTCGCCTAAATTTGAAAATATAGAATCTGAAATCTTACATTTTCCTATACTATATTTTCCTTGGATTTTTACAATTTTTGCTAAATCGTTAATAAAGATTATTAAGTTGAATCTTAAAGAACTGAGTTGATGAATTGAGTTTTATAAAGGACTGGAAACATTTCAGCCTCCTAAATTTCAAAATATTTTCTGCTGCTAAACTTTTATAATCCTACAAAAATCATGGATATACTTGTTATCATAGAGATATATTCTTATAATAATACTATATATAGAAGGAGCACTACTGATAACACGAAAGGCGGTTCACTGGTGCACTTAAGTAATGCTGCCACCCTAACAATATACAATTATCTTAAAAAAAAGTTGGCAATACTTCCGGTTGATGAATTATTATGTTCTATTATTAAATAATGATTAATTATTCATAAAATACTTATATAAGTATCGGTACATTACAATATTTAAAGCATTTTAAATTGCAGTAAACGTATTTATTAAAAATTATATTAAAAGTAGTCCTCGTCAACTAAATGTAGATTCTTATATTCCACAACCCTTTTGCCATCTAAGACCGGTTTTATTAAATACTCAGCAGGTGTTTTAAGTTATTATATTTGTTCTTTACGATCTTTCTTCATTAAGAGATATTTATGACAAATATTTAAAATAATGTTTTGTTGTCAGGTTGGCAGCATTACTTAAGTGCACCAGTCAACCGGCTTTCGTGTTATCAGTGGAATTACATTGTGTTTACAGTCCTGTGCTCCTTCTATATACAGTATTATTCTAAGGATATATTACTAGAGGAGCCCTATGGCTTGAATTTTAAAACATCGAAAAAATAACCCTTTACGATCTTCTTCATTAAGAGATATTTATGACAAATATATTTAAATAATGTTTTGTTGTCAGGTTGCAGCATTACTTAAGTGCACCAGTCAACCGGCTTTCGTGTTATCAGTGGAATTACATTGGTTTACAGTCCTGTGCTCCTTCTATATACAGTATTATTCTAAGGATATATTACTAGAGGAGCCCTATGGCTTGAATTTTAAAACATCGAAAAAATAACCCCTTTACGATCTTTCTTCATTAAGAGATATTTATGACAAATATTTAAAATAATGTTTTGTTGTCAGGTTGGCAGCATTACTTAAGTGCACCACTCAACCGGCTTTCGTGTTATCAGTGGAATTACATTGTGTTTACGGTCCTGTGCTCCTTCTATATACAGTATTATTCTAAGGATATATTACTAGAGGAGCCCTATTGATTGAATTTTGAAACATCGAAAAAATAACCTGACCCACCTTCAAGACTATCAATACACACGAACCTGATAATTCAGGTAAAATCCAAGCTTCGGAATTTTGATGCTAACACGATACTTTTCCAATATCAATACCTGCTTGCAAGTAGCAAGCAGGTAATCCCTGAATTGTCCTCTCCCCCATCCTATTTCAAACTAATAACTACAGCTTTTACTAACCGAATAGGATTAATACATAAACCTAACAGGATATTATTTTGTGTCTAGTTTAAGTATTAAAAACAGTGTAGCCACCCATAATCATTTAATATTCCCCGTACTGCCAAACTAACGACATAAAATCTCCCCAACGAAAAGTTTCCAACCTACAATGTATATAGGCGGGAAAGCGTTGTTTTCACTAATATATTGATGTATAGGGGAACATAAAGGCTTGTGAGAGGAGTGGGCAAAATGAACATTAAACTTAGAGAGGGAGGCCTCAATTTGATGAATATTTTATTTCAATTTTATGAGCCCATTTTGAGTTAGGGGGGGGGGATGGAAATGTGTTTATTCTATAGGATTTATAGCGAAATATGCGTAAATGATGAACTACTATCTGTGTATGTATATCATACACCAACATCCCTAAAAATAGATTCTTATAAAATGGACTACTTCTAAATTCACGAGGTACGATGAAAGAGACCAATGATACGAGACGAGGAACAGATTGGACTTAAGAAAGGTAACAGGCGAGCGAAGAATGAGTGTTTAACAGACGAGCGAAGAAAGAGTGTTTAACAGAGGAGCGAAGAAAGAGTGTTTAACAGACAAGAGAAGAAAGAGTGTTTAACAGAGGAGCAAAGAATGAGTGTTTAACACAAAGAAGAAAAAGAGGTTTAACAGACAAGAGAAGAAAGAGTGTTTAACAAACAAGAGAAGAAAGGTTTAACAGACAAAAAGAAAGAGTGTTTAACAAACAAGAGAAGAAAGAGCGTTTAACAGACGAGAGAAGAAAGCGTGTTTAACAAACAAGAGAAGAAAGAGTGTTTGTAGTTTTTGTTCAAGATTTTAGCCCTCAGAATATACAAGTCGTTAAATTTACTCTCCAACTCAGGAGGCCTTAAAAACGTCTAAAACGGACAATTCCGGTTTCATCCCAGTTTAGGATTTTTTTTGCAAACACAATACTTTCTTATATACTTACGGTATAAAATAAGAAAAAAAAACTTATTAACAACTAAAATATATTTTATAATTTAACAAGCATTCTATGCTTAATATGGAGAGTTATAAACATCAGAAATTAATGAAAAAATATCTAACAAAATATTAACAAAACCATCCTGATTAAATTAAATATTTTATAATAAAAATTATTTCTAAGAAAGCTAACAAGCTAATTAAAAAAACTGGTGTGCAGGGTCAAAATTATTAATACTTAAACATCATAAATTAATTAAAAATAAAAAAAACTGAATATTAATAAGTTCAAATATCTTTTTTTAAATTAATTAAACCAAGAGTATTAAAAAAGTTAATTGTTTTCAATATTTGTAGTTAATATTTGTTTCTGATTAAATATTTACTACGTACGCACAGCGTATTTAACACGCGATCGTATTGCATACGTATGCAATACGATCAACTAACTTCACGGTTCTTACAGCGTATTTGTTAAGTCGATCGAGTGAGATTACGTGATAACTGATCCCGCCAAAACATCGCGTCTTTTATAGTGAAGGTTCACTTTTGGTTATAAGGAAGTTTAAAACAAAAAATATATTTAATTAAATTGTGATTTCTTTGCATAATAATAAAGTTACACTAAAAAAAATAAATTCCAAAAGTTATATGATCAAAAACGGTAATATAGAAGTGAAATATAAGTTAGACGAGAAGGTTATCCGTTAAATACGATCGTCTCTAAAGGTACATGCAGCGTATCGGGGGATCCATTTAGATTCCTTCTCTCTAGTTCTAGCGTATGCGATCGGATCCCCTCCGCATGGTTCATACAGCTAATATTACCGTATTGAGAGACCGTATCGTAATATTACCAATACGATCCGCGGATCTAGAAATGTGTGTGAACGTACTAATTGTCAAGCGACTGACTTTATAAAACACAATGCTCTTCAAAACTGAACTGAACTGAACTGTTCAGTTTTGTAGAGCATGTGTTTCTATCCAAAATGTTCTATATCCATGAAGATGCCTCCCACAGTGAAAGCGAAACGTCGGATTCTTCATCTACATTGACGCCGTCACCACCGGAAGACCAACATCTTCGAGACTATTTCAATATCTATATCTCTCACATTTAATACTATTATTATTATCTATAAATTAGTAAATTAGAATAATAGGTATCTTAATTAAGTATTTAGATAGCTTAGATAGAATATCACCTTAACTAATTTCAAAATAATAAACTGCGTAGGCTTTCAGCCAGCAGCATTGTGGAGCATTGTGTTTCTATCCATAATGTTCTACATCCCTGAAGATGCCTCCCACAGTGGAAGCGAAACGTCGGATTCTTCATCTACATTGACGCGGTCATTACCGGAAGAACTAAATCTTCAATTTCAATTTTGAAATTGAAGATTTAGTTTTTAGTAAAAGAATGGAAAGGAAAAGCAGAGGAAATAGATCACGCAGTTTGGAATGGCACTTTTTTTGCCAGTCCAGATCGCCGGTGCAACGACTCGGATCACAAACATAGTGAAATGAGCTTAACCAAATATGTTTAACATAAGTAAAAAGATTTTTTTTATTCAACATGATACCATTTACAAAAAGAAATGTAATACCAAAAATGGTTTTGTAGTTCCCAAAGGTGAATAAAGGTTATAAGAGACGTATCTACAGAAAAAGAAGGATTTTCCTCCCAGTCCTCTCTTGAGATTTATACCACAAAAGGGGACAAGACTTAAAGGGGGAAAAGTGGGAAAAGACGTGAGACTTTTAAAGGAAAAAAAGTCTTTTTCCCAGACATCTTTTATACAAATATAGAAAAAAAACGCACTTACAAGATAAAAGTCAGACGTGTTTTTTTTTATTTCGAATCCGAATGTTTTTGAGAGAGGGACTCAATATAGGTAAATTGATAACGGAAGCCAAGCCGCCTCCGTGGTCTAGGTCGTTAAGGCGTCAGTTATTAAACTGACTTTTGACATCACGAAGGTCTGGGGTTCGCATCCCAGGTTACGCTATCAGTTTTTATAAGATTATTGTTCAAATAAATTGTCGCCAACTTTAGAGTACACTTGAAGCGTAACGGCTGCAACTACCACTTGAGTTTGTTTCCGCAGGGGTTATCCCTGATGACCCGCAAGGCTCTAAACGGGCATTATTATAATTATTATTGATAAAGGATTAACAATATTGGTATAATGCCAATATCGAATATTAGAAGTGGTAAAAGAGTGGCTTAGGTCCATAAAGGCGTAAGTCAACCACAACCTTTTGCGCTAAGGTCCACAGTTCACAACTAAACTAAAACGCTAAACTAAAAAAGCGTTTCCTTCTTCCTAAAATCAAAACAGGTTTAAAGCATAGAGATATATTACTAGAGGGGCCCTATTGGTTGAATTTTGAAACATCGAAAAAGTAACCTGACCACATTCGATTATCATTATCATCAAATAAACAGAACAAAAAAACAGTAAATTATATAGTAGAATGTTTCAAATACAACACAAACAATCTGCGGGAAGCCCAAAACAATTGATTAATTATAACCTCAACTCCCTCTTGGAGGAGGTTTCAATGAGGTTACACAGAGCCACTGAGAGCCCCACTAAAAATGTTTCAGGCCTCTCAATGTATTAAGATAGGCTATTCTCCCTCTAGTATATATCTCTATGGTTTAAAGTGCTTCATAATCACTAGCAAATTAGAACAAAAAGAAATGAGGAGGTTACCTTCTTGGCGTCATTGTTATTCTCAGATAGGTTATGCTGGGGAGACATGACGTCACCGTTTGATGTTCCACCTTGTAATTGTTCGGCCCCACGCTGCAACAAAAAAGACCGACAAATGTAAGTATAACTGTCGTAAAAGCGGAAAAGTTGTAGATAGCCGACTGGACTTAGGCGCTTTACACTCAAGAAACAGCTAAATAAGAATAAGAATAAGAATAATTTTATTTCAGTAAGTAATGTACAAATTAAAATGAAAACGTTACAATTTACAAATTTACACTCATATTATTTGTTATATCAATTAAATTAATGAAGACTTCAGTCCCTTTTTTTAAATGTTTTTAAAAAGTCATTTTAAGAACTGAAGAAGCTCAGGATCCCTGGGCGAAAGCTCTTCGTGAATTTATTTTCAATAAATTTTAATAAAAAAAAGACTGAAGTCTTCATTAATTTAATTGATATCACAATTAAAAACAGTCCAAAAAAGCTCTAAAGTTATCATATTATTTGTTTAAGAAATCTTTTATGGAATAGAGATGATTTTGCTGAAGATATTCTTTTATGTCTACTTTAATGCTAAATGATAATGACTCTTTCTATTATAGGTTCAAATCCCAGTTAGGACAATATGTTTCAAAATCGGTAGTATATCTAAACGTTCAATTTTTTTTTGTCGAATTAATGATCTTCTGAATCCATTAACACTTGGATCTTCAAGATCCATTTTAAAAAAAAAACTTTCTGTGTTAAAAATGATTTCTAGAGCGCGTTCTAAACTTTTCAGACGAAAACACCTCAACCATAAATTTGTCTTTTAACCAAAACAGAAAATTTAATGCCCATATTTGGCAGCTTATGACATTTTTACACTAAAAAAACTACACTAAATATCTTTTAAATAAAACCTACATATGTTACCTCTACCGCTTTCTATATCTTATAGTCTTTACCTAACATAAAAGCTAATAGTCGTACAAATCGAATATTTTTGAATATCAAAGATATCTAAACATACGTCTTTCAAGGTATTATACTTTATAGCGATACTGATAGCCTACAGATACATACAAACTATATTTCTTACTATGTATTTATGTATATATTCTACGTATATTTTACGTATACATACGTTAAAATCATCAAACGTTAACCTTTAAACGAATGTTTTATTCAAATTTCAGAGCTAACTTCTTCACATTTTGGTTTTAGTAAACATATAAATATCTACGTTTTTCAGTTTTAGTAAACATTTTTCAGGATCTACGTTTTATATCCCTGAAAAATCTATAGTATATTCTTGTATATTAGTTCTTCTCTACTTACAAAAATTAAATGTATCAATGAATAAAAATGATTAAATAACATACTATTAGAAAATACAATAAACATTGAAATAATTTACAAATGTAATTTATTTCTTTTTATGTAGATTATTATCTACATAACTATATTATACATTTTATCCTATGACATACACATACAAATGACAACATGGATAAATTTACGTATAAAAAGTAATTTTAATACAATATACTATATATGTTAACCGTTAAATTTAAATAAATAACATTTTGGTAGAAAATCCAATAACAATTAAAGAAGTTCCAGAATGCTTCCATAAGCATGTTTACCATAATAATAAACATCTTATATTTTGGTGGCTAATAGTAGTCATATTATTAAACCTCTTACGATTAAAAAGTTGAGCCAGTGACCATAGGTTTGCAAATGTATGTTGAAAGAAATGTAATGTCTAACATTTTTATTTTAAAGTAGTAGATGTATATTATTCATGTATTTTTCTATCTTGGGTGTTAACATTGGAGTAGCTTGGTTCGATGAAAAAAAGGGTATAAAATAGTGTTAACGTGTTTTTATGAGGGTTAAAGCGAGTTGAGGTGGTTCTTTGGGGGGTTTCTTTGAGAAACGTAAAGTTTTAAATGAAAATAAAAACTAAGAATTTCTTTGAACATTAATATTTTATTTAAAAAAATTGGGTACGAGGTCGTACCTCGCAACTTTTCCTCATTACATCGGACTCGCTTTGCTCGTCCTCAGAAATACAGTTCGCCAAATTTATACTGCAACACGCCTTTGGATTTGCTTCGCTTGTCTTCTGATAATGAATGCATCTGTATCATTCTCAGCAGTCACCCGTTCAGCACTGACCACGCACAATAATCCATAATTTTTATGATCCAGCCATGCAAGTGTTGATTGGGATATATACAATTATACTTATCTTATTTTCATCAGCTATTTCAGTGTTGATTGGGATATATACAATTATTTTATCTTATTTTCATCAGCCATGTCAGTGTTGATAGGGATATATACAATTATACCTATCTTATTTTCATCAGCCATGTCAGTGTTGATTGGGATATATACAATTATACCTATCTTATTTTCATCAGCTATTTCAGTGTTGATTGGGATATATACAATTATTTTATCTTATTTTCATCAGCCATGTCAGTGTTGATAGGGATATATACAATTATACCTATCTTATTTTCATCAGCCATGTCAGTGTTGATTGGGATATATACAATTACCTATCTTATTTTCATCAGCTATTTCAGTGTTGATTGGGATATATACAATTATTTTATCTTATTTTCATCAGCCATGTCAGTGTTGATAGGGATATATACAATTATACCTATCCCATTTAAACATAAAACAAATGCCTTCAAGATAATCTAGACAAAAACGGTGCATCATATTTTGTAAAGAAAACATGTTTTCTTTCTAAAACCTCTTATAAAATGACACATACATTTATAAAAACACGTAAATACAAAAGAAAAACGTGAAAGTAAAAGGAAAATAGATGTAATATATCATCTGTTGCTTCTCCGAGTTTCAAGTGACAAATATTTTACGTTTCTTTCGAAAGAATCTCTTAGAACCTTACAGATATTTGTAATTTTAATGCATCTTAAATAGTTCAAAATAACTTAAATAAGTTCTTCGAGCTGGCTTCAACTAAAAATTTATCAATGGTCTACAAATAATAATTTTCATTCCTTAGTGTCCATATATATATTCCATTATTATATCGTGTAAAATCAAGTCTTGATTAACCAATATGCTAAGAACATTTTTCGCTTGTATGTTACGCTTCTAGTGTCTAATTCGATGTAAATTAAGAATTATTCGATTTTTCAGAAGCATTAAAATAACTAGACAATATTGGTCCTTCTCGCCAGATAATACTAGAATAGGACCAATTAACTACATACATTCTTTACTTGTCTGTTACATTTTTAGTACCCGATATGTTTCCTTATAATGAAGTGTGTAAATTTAAATGTAGCCACTTTACAAAAAGTATTGAAATAATTAAAAATATTGGTCCTTCGAGCCAGATATGACAAGAATCCGTCTTGAAGGACCAATTTACTACAAATATATAATTGTGTCAACTATTCATGTTTTGCAAAAGTCGGTAGTACCAAATGATATATATTCCTATAATCCTAATAACAAATCCTACAGTGTCATTTACGAAATTTGGTTATAACTCAAGTAGGTTAAGCGCTGTATTTATTGCATTTATTGATGCATTTATTTGCTGCATTTATTGCTTATTTACGACGTGAGCGTCACTGCCATCTCAACTCAAATAATAACGAAATACGCATGTGTCCTATTTTTAATCTCTTGATATATTTTTTTTTTGAAAAGAAAACTGTTAACTAAAGAGTAAAAGTTTTAGAAAATATTTCTGTTGCTATTGTTCGGAAAACTTTTTTTCTGTTTTTAAAGGATTCCCAAACAAAAATAAAACCGGAGAAATTTCCTTGTTTAGTTTTTTGCCTTGTACTTTACAATGTTTGGTTTGATTTTTCCGGCCGATTTCCACGAACTTGTTTCTTTTTCGTATTTTTAGAACCGATAGTTTACTTAAAAAGTTAAAAAAAAATTAAATCAATATTTATTTGAGAGAAAACTTGAGAAAGTTTATAAATAAAACGGTCACAAATCGTTTTATAACGTTGATTTAATCAATAAAAATAAAATACAATATTTGTTTTAGGGCCTTTCGGCCCATCATGGTATTCACCCTACGGGAACAACCTCAGGTGGGTTGCATCTAATATCCTCAAAGAATTAATTAAAGTTGGCGAAATAGTTTAAATACTAATATTATTCATAAAATCTAAAAACATAGCTTTTAGGGCTGGATAGTATTTGGAAAAATATTGACTTTTCGTGCATTTTTTTGGCCATTTAACAAACGTCATAACTTTAGTTGTATTTATCCGATTTTGACAAAAAAATACTCCTTTTATATGACATTTTATCAGCTTTAAAAAAGTTCTCTTCATGTTTTGCACACGACCCACAGGGACCTACTTATAACAAGAAAACTGGAATTTGTGCGATTTTCTAATATTTTGAGCGCATTCATATGAAGGGCTTCACTCTGGATAGGCAGACTATATTTTTCCTTAATAATTAAAGGTATATTTTCAGAAAAAAATGGTTTGAAAAAGTACAAAATTAATCACATTTTAGGCCTGGCTCTTGCACTATTAGTAATTATTATATTACTATAATATAGTATTATTATTATCATTATTATAGTACTATGTAGTAATATGGGGGGAGTGGTGGTAACTACCAGGCTAGTAGGCCACGTTGTTGGGCACTTTTTGCCAGCTCCCTCCGATAGTGTTCTACTCCTTTTAATTTTTAGTGTAGGTATATTTCATCTAATCTAGACAGAAGAGCCGTGAATTTCTATGGTTCCTCTCATGCTTTTTCAAGAAATCATACATATTTTCACTGACTCTTATAGTCTAGTGAAAACTAGGAACAACACTTGCCCTCACTGTTAAACCAAACCTCCACACACTTTAAACTACAAGGCAGACAAACACTATAGTATTATAATAAATCTACTATGAGGGTCCTAAATTTTGCCAATACCCAGTTTCATTTAGGGTAAGGGATCTTTAACGAGTACCTGACAACGTACAGGCTCGAGACCACCGGCATTACGTCCCTTCTGAAGAACACGGTCCGCAGAATTTTTATCCCTCTCATAAAAATCCCAGAGGTCCGTGCTGGGATTGAACCCATGACTAAATAAACTCAAAAGTTTGTCCATTCATTCTGTTCATTGGCCGCGTACCTTAACCACTACACCACGGGTGACACCCATTATAGTACTACAGTAACAGTATTATCAATTACTATTAGTAAGTGATGCTTTCTACAAAATAATTTTCTCTTATAACATGACCTCTTCACCTTAAATAGAAAAGCCTGCCTATTAAAGGAAGAAGGAAGAGAGAATAGTTTGAGTAAGACGATACCCTCCCTAATGGTTTTCTATGGATCTAATTGATTTTCCAGTTTTCCCTCTTGGCATTATTCTTGTTCTCACTAATTAGCAGCGTCAATTAACTCACTACTGTCAATTAGTGGTTCAGTAGGTCCTTTAATTAATGTAATACGATAAGTCGTTTTCAAACATTCAAAATGGTAATAAGAATAAAAAGCATTTTACTTTTTTAAGACTGCTTTTATTTATTTTTTTCAAGACTGCTTTTATTTTACTTTTTTTCAAGACTACTTTTATTTTACTTTTTTTCAAGACTGCTTTTATTTTACTTTTGTCATGACTGCTTTTATTTTACTTTTGTCATGACTGCTTTTATTTTACTTTTTTCGTGACTGCTTTTATTTTACTTTTTTCGTGACTATTTTTATTTTACTTTTTTTCAAGACTGCTTTTATTTTACTTTTTTCAAGATTGCTTTTATAACTTTTGTAACGCTATTATTTTGAGACATTTAGAGACAAATAGCTTTTCTCTTACTTTCTTCGGGAATGATTTTATTTTACTTTTTCCAAGACTGCTTTTATTTTACTTTTTCCAAGACTGCTTTTACTGCTTTTATTTTACTTTTTTCAAGACTGCCTTTATTTTAATTTTTCAAGACCGCTTTTATTTTACTTTTTTTAAGACCGCTTTTATTTTACTTTTTTCAAGATTGCTTTTATTTTAACTTTTGTAACGGTATTTTTATTTTACTTTTTGAGACAAATAGCTTTTCTCTTACTTTCTTCGGGAATGCTTTTATTTTACTTTTTTCGGGACTGCTTTTATTTTACTTCCTGCGGGACTGCTTTTATCTTACTTTCTTTGGGACTACTTTTATTTTACTTCCTGCGGGACTGCTTTTATCTTAATTTCTTTAGGACTGCTTTTATTTTACTTTCTTCGGGACTGCTTTTATCTTACTTTCTTTGGGACTGCTTTTATTTTACTTTCTTCGGGACTGCTTTTATTTTACTTTCTTCGGAACTGCTTTTATTTTACTTCCTGCGGGACTGCTTTTATCCTAATTTCTTTAGGACTGCTTTTATTTTACTTTCTTCGGGACTGCTTTTATCTTACTTTCTTTGGGACTGCTTTTATCTTACTTTCTTCAGGACTGCTTTCATTTTACTTTCTTCGGGACTGCTTTTATCTAACTCTCTTTGGGACTGCTTTATTTTACTTTCTTCTGGACTGCTTTTATTTTCCTATTTTTGGACTGCTTTTATTTTACTTTTTCGGGACTGCTTTTATTCTACTGTTTTAAAAGACTGCTCCTACAACACATTTATTACTAAAACGCTACAGGAAGTCAATTTCACAAAAACATCTCTTTAACCTAATCTTTTTGATGATATCAATAAATACAAGATTAGTCAAGGGGAAGAGAACCATTAAGTTAATAAGAAATAAATCTTGTACCGGGTAAACTAAACTTTTTTCATTACTTAAAGAATAATAAAAATGACGAAAATTTAGGAAGTTAGTCTAAACACAGGCTGCAGTATAAATTTGGCGAATTATATTTTCTGAGGACGAGCGAAGCGAGTCCGAAGCAGAGAGGATGAGCGTAGCGAATCCGATGTGATAAGGAAAAGTTCCAAGGTTCAATGTACCAGATTTTTTTATATTATTTGTCTTAATTTTTCATTCTTTTATTTATTTGTTGCTTTCTGTTTTGATTTTAAAATATAGCCTAAATATATTTTTTTATTTACATACTTGAGGTTACTTTATTACAAAGTTTCTCAATTGTCAAAATTTTACAAATTTAAAAAAAAAAAGCATTAAAACATTGTTGCATGAGAAAGCCTACTATAATGTTAACGAATTTTTAGCTGATAATTTAGTATTCCCACCTTAAATGTTTAGTGTTTCTTATGTAATGTTATGCTTTTTATTGTTTTTTTTTTTTTAATCAAGTTAGTTATTCAAGTTATGCTGCCTATGTTTATGCAGTCTATTTAATAATTTATAATCTATTTGTTTTCTTGTTTTGTTCTTTTCATTTATTTGTAAAATTTTGACAATTGAGAAACTTTGTAATAAAGTAACCTCAAGTATGTAAATAAAAAAAATAATTAATGTCGATAAAAAAAATAAATTGTATTGTGTTCGTAGAGTGCGTAATCTAATTTCGTTGTTACATCTTAAATATATTTAATTCCTTTTAATTTTTACATCTTTTTTAGCAAATTTAATAACAGGAAAATAAAGAAAAAGAAACTTTATTTTACGCTGCTTTGTCGTTGTATTTTTATTTAAATTTTAAATATGTTTATTCCAACTTACTTAGAACATACTTCTCTAAAATAAAAGCTTCCTTAATAAGACGGTTAATAAATAAAATATGAACAATCTCTCAAATGTAAAACGAGAAATTCAATTTATATTTTTTAAAAGGTACGCTTAAGAATAAAAATTGCTTAAACGAGCTTAAAAATATAAATTTAAAGCTTTTGAGCCCTTTTAGAATTTTATAAAGTACGTATTATTACATTTATAAATTTTCTGACTTACTTTTGTATGAAAAGTTAATGTGATCAAAATATTATAAATATACATTTGTGAAAAGCTTAAATACAATAAATATAAGAATGATTTTAAGCTAAAAACAGAAAATCATTTAACGGATTAAATAAAATAAAAATATAAAATTAAATACAAAATAAGATGAAGAAAATATGTCGTAAAAAGAAATCTTTGAAAAAACTTTTTTAATGTATTACAGTTTGTAAATACATTTACTTGCTTCGATCGGACGAGCGAAGCAAGTCTGAACTGGTAAAGATTAGTAGCGAATACGATAAAGCGAAATAAAATTTCGAGGTTTCGATTTATCCTTTTAATTAATTAAAACCGTAGGTATTATTATTATATTACATAATCACTCACTGTAATAATTTGACAATGGAAAGGCTAATGTTTAACTTCAATTTTAAACACATGTTTAACTCAAAGTTAAACCGATAGTTCAATTTTAAACTCAAGTTTAACTCAAGGTTAAACCAATAGTTCAATTTTAAACTCAAGTTTAACTTAAAGTTAAACCGATAGTTCAATTTTAAACTCTAGTTTAACTCAAAGTTGAATCGATAGTTCAAATTTTAAACTCAAGTTTAACTTAAAGTTAAACCGATAGTTCATTTTAAACTCAAGTTTAACTCAAAGAATAGTTCAATTTTAAACTCAAGTTTAACTTAAAGTTAAACCGATAGTTCAATTTTAAACTCAAGTTTAACTCAAAGTTAAACCGATAGTTCAATTTTAAACTCAAGTTTAACTCAAAGTTGAATCGATAGTTCAATTTTAAACTCAAGTTTAACTTAAAGTTAAACCGATAGTTCAATTTTAAACTCTAGTTTAACTCAAAGTTGAATCGATAGTTCAATTTTAAACTCAAGTTTTAACTTAAAGTTAAACCGATAGTTCAATTTTAAACTCAAGTTTAACTCAAAGTTAAACCAATAGTTCAATTTTAAACTCAAGTTTAACTTAAAGTTAAACCGATAGTTCAATTTTAAACTCTAGTTTAACTCAAAGTTGAATCGATAGTTCAATTTTAAACTCAAGTTTAACTTAAAGTTAAACCGATAGTTCAATTTTAAACTCAAGTTTAACTCAAAGTTAAACCAATAGTTCAATTTTAAACTCAAGTTTAACTTAAAGTTAAACCGATAGTTCAATTTTAAACTCAAGTTTAACTCAAAGTTAAACCGATAGTTCAATTTTAAACACAAGTTTAACTTAAAGTTAAACAAAAAATTGATTTTAGCCGTGTGTCGTATAATAGATAGAGGAAAAATCCAGTGTTGCTCATTTATTGCGAAAAGTACAATTTTCTATATTTTCATCTTAATGCCCCCGTCCAATTCTTTCCCCATTAAAAAAAATGCTCGTTAATTTAACAGTTTTTTATTTATGAAAAAAAATCCTCTAAAAACTCTCCGGAAATGCTTAGTTTATTTTTAGGGGCCCCAAATATTTTTTGACGAATTTCCGCCTCCCGAGTTATTGTTTGGGTTGTCCATTCCTTTTTTTTGTTATTCTTTCCGAAAAACAGACCGGATTAGGGTTTTTTTGTTCCGGGGTGCTTTTTTAATACTTTTCTCTGTTAGTAAAAATTGGAATAATCCAGTGCCCCCTCTTTTATCTGGAAAAATGAGAGGAAACCTTATAGGAAATAAGGTTTCCCGTGTATTTTAAGTTTTTATATATTTTGATATTTTTTTATTTTTTTTGCGGGAACCCTGAGATGGTTCCCGCAGGGTGAATACCCTGATGGGCCGAAAGGCCCTAAAACGGGCATTTTATTTTATTTTTATATTTTGAATTAACTGTTTTATTTTAGAATCTTTTCTATTTCTCATCCCAATTTTTTATTTATTTTGTAGGTATGTATTATAATTCAATGTAGAAAGAATCACCAATCACCATTGGTGATCTGTTGCCACTATTGGTAATCTGTTGTCACCAATGGTAATCTGTTATCACCATTGGTAATCTGTTGTCACCATTGGTGACCTGTTGTCACCATTGGTAATCTGTTGTCACCATTAGTGATCTGTTGTCACCAAACCTCAAGTAATTTGAATAACTGTTCCAGGCTAGGTTCAAGGGGTTTCGCGGAGTGAGTTTTAGTTGGTATGAGGCAGACCCTGAGTCCAACACTGTTGACAGACAGCTATTTTCGCGTGTGATGCATTTATTCTTAGAAAAAAAAGCATTTCATCTTTTTGGTGAAATTTCTCCCATAGAACAAATTTCAAAAAAAAAATCGGGTACTGGGTACCTCGGAACTTTTCCTCATCACATCGGATTCGCTACGATCATCCTTCCTGCTTCGGACTCGCTTCACCTGTCCTCAGAATGTACAAGTCGTTGAATTAATACTGCAAAACGTCCTCGGACACTTCGCTCGTCCTTAGTTAAATGTTACATCCGTTTCATTCCCAGCGAGGGGAACAGATTCTTGCTGGCAAGACGCGCCACAATTCTCACCACACCAAAGACTAACAGCTTATTAAGTTAAATTCTGTCAAATTTAACTTTTGAATCAGAAAACAAGATCATCTATTGTAGAATAATTTAAGGCCTAAGTAAACTAAAGTAATAAAGTAAACTTATAGGAAGCAGTCGTAAAAAAATTATAAAGTAAGTATAATGTATATACCATGGGATATAATATATATATATATATATATATATATATATATTATATATATATATATATATATATATATATATATATATATATGCGTGTGTGTGTGTATGTACTTATGTATCCGTGGTTGTGGATGTAAAATAGAAAATAAGCGATAAACATCTAAGTGGAAAAATATTTTGCAGAGTATACGAATTAAAAAGACAAAAACACAAGAGAACGTTCTTTTGCATCTAGAGGTCGGGAAAAAGGATCAATGGGAGTAGATTAGACTCAGGACTTTTTTATACCAAGGGAGAAAAAGATGAAGAGAAATCCCACTTGAAAAACAAACGACGAAAAAACCTAAGTGTGACAAAAAAATCGTGACAAAAAAAAAGAACGGGGAAGAAAAATTGGAGGCGACAAAAGACGGGAGGAAAACCTGCAATTATACTAATTAGTGTCTGGAGGGAAATGAGAGTTAGCAATGAATGGAAAATGGAAATTAACACAAAAAAAGACTTTTACAATTTAGTCAGTTTGCCTCGGCAGTTTTGTGTGATGGTTTTTGTTTCTCGTAAAGATATTTAAACGTAAGAAGAAAGCTTGTGAGCTGCAGCTGTTATTGTCTTGAAGATTTAAGATCTTCCAATGGCGACAGCGACCGGGTAGATGACGAATCCGACGTTTTGCTTCCACTGAGTGACTTATCTTAAGAAATGTAGAACATCTTTGACACGATATAATTGTGCGAGAAACACCTAGGAAATGTAACAAGCAAAATGCAATGCTACATCTGGGAACTGTTTCATCATTCGACATTCGTCATCATTGATGGCTCGAAATAATGTCATGTCCCACTCTGTTTCGTTACGTCTAACTCATCAGAGCGCCGACAGAGCCTAAACTCACTCTGACCTCCAATTAATTCCCAAGTATATAACGTGAAGTATTTACCAGAGACGAGCGGTGCTCTCATACCGCCATCATGCATGGCAAGCAAAACATATATCATTTGATACTACCGAGTTTTGCAAAACATGAATAGTTGACACAATATAATTGTGCGAGAGACACCTAGGAAATGTAACAAGCAAAATTCAATGCCGCATCTGGGAACTGTTCCATCATTCTACATTCGTCATCGTTGATGGCTCGACATAATGTCATGTCCCACTCTGTTTCGTTACGTCTAACTTATCAGAGCGCAGATAGAGCCTGAACTTTGAATGAATTTACAATAATATAAGAAACTGAAGAAATAAATCATGGTGAACACATCCATAATGTCCAACGTCCACGAAGATGCTCCCACAGTAGAAGTTGAAAGTCGGACTGTCCAACGTCCACGAAGATGCTCCCACAGTAGAAGTTGAAAGTCGGACTGTCCAACGTCCACGAAGATGCTCCCACAGTAGAAGTTGAAAGTCGCACTGTCCAACGTCCACGAAGATGCTCCCACAGTAGAAGTTATAAGTCGGACTGTCCAACGTCCACGAAGATGCTCCCACAGTAGAAGTTAAAAGTCGGACTGTCCTACGTACACGAAGATGCTCCCACAGTAGAAGTTAAAAGTCGGACTGTCCAACGTCCACGAAGATGCTCCCACAGTAGAAGTTAAAAGTCGGACTGTCCTACGTACACGAAGATGCTCCCACAGAAGAAGTTAAAAGTCGGACTGTCCTACGTACCCGAAGATGCTCCCACAGTAGAAGTTAAAAGTCGGACTGTCCTACGTACACGAAGATGCTCCCACAGAAGAAGTTAAAAGTCGGACTGTCCTACGTACCCGAAGATGCTCCCACAGTAGAAGTTAAAAGTCGGACTATCCATGTAGATTCACGAGGTCACCACCGGAAGACTTGAATCTACATGAAAATAACCGCGGAAGCCTACACAACTTATTATCAGCCTCCTGTTTGAAGTACTTTGGACGCTGTTATCACCGGAAACTTCTGGGGATGTTCAGATCAAGAATATGCACAGAATTGAATTTGAACTCAATTTAAAACAGAAGACAATATAAAAGTGAAATTCAATAAATAAAATGAAACCAGTTCAAGAATAGTCTACAATCAATACTAAATCAAATATTACAGTTGTTTATAAATTCATTTAATCATTAAAATGCTTCAAGCAGCAAATAATCCTATATTATTTTTACAAAACTTTTAATCTCCAGATGTTGACTATTAGGACTTAAGCAAATGAACAATCTGATAGCCAGGATCTGGGAGCGATTTATAAGTTTTATGCAGTCTAGAATACGGCGCTTTAATTTTATTATTTCTGGTGTTATAAGTATGATATTTATAAGGTCATTATTATTATAAACAGAAATAAGGAGAAATAACAAATGTCGTACATACATATTAATATATATATATATATATATATATATATATATATATATATATATATATATATATATATATATATATATATATATATATATATATATATATATATATATATATATATATATATATATATATATATATATATAAATAGATATAGCTTTGTTAGTTCGAATTTTTTATTCATTTAAGTCCTGAGAGTGTCGATTTATTTAAATTAAAAGCCGATCTTAAAAAAGGTCTATTTTTGGAAAAGAATATAAATGGCCTACTAAGAAAAAATATAGCGATAACCTTATACAGAAATAAACCTTTTACTATAACTTTCCCTAAATCCGCGCAGGTCTGGTTGTAGATTTTTCAAACCAATGTTTTCTTCGAGTTAAGAAAGGTAAAATTTTGTGGTTTTCCGGTAAAGAACAAGGGATCCGGAAACCAACCTTTGGAAAAATTTACAATTCTTATTTAGATTTGTAAGACTGAAACTTTTCTGAACCGGAATTTTTATTTTTGACAAATCCGAAAATCCGACTTTTAAATTCCGGAAAGACAATTTTTTCGAATGGAAAAAAGTAAAAATGTGTTTTTTTAGGTAAATTGATAAGATATGAATCCTTCAATTTTTTAAAGTTTTATCCCGAACGAATCATCATTGTCCACACTAAATTAAAAAAAAATTGTTAAATGGGTTTGGGGCAACTCGGCACTTTTCTTCAAAACTTAAAAGAATTAAAAGACAGTCCAGGAAACCATCCATACGAACAGTGACAGATATCATGATGCAAAAAAGCTCAGACTTAAAAAAACACCTAATAGTTATTTATGCACCAAGGGAGTAAAGAATGATATTATTTCCCTGAGCAGTTAGTTGGTTCCTAAGGCGTGAGCAGAGGGAACCAAAGTATTTAACTCCCGAGGCGAAACCGAGGTATTTATGTGTTTATGACTATAAACTCCCAAGGCCAAGCCGAGGGAGGTAATTGCAAGGGGGATAATTGCATTTTACTCCCAAGGTGCATATAAGATTTTATTTCCAGACGTTGATTTTATTTAATTACGTTTTGTTGTATTTTATTCTAATTTTTTTGGGTAGGACCCCCTTATAAATTTTGGGGGTGCCACTCCCGGGAAAATTAAAAAAATTGTTCTGTCACCTGTATAAATTTAAAGAATACCACTCCCCTAAAAAAAATTATATAATTGGCTCTAATAACCCAATAATACGAAACACTTTTCACTCCCAAGGGAGAAAAAGTTACTTTTTACTCCCAAGGGAGTGAAAAGTAACTTTTTCTCCCTTGGGAATGAAAAGTGCTTCTTTACTCCCTACAAACTAGTAAATAAACTTTACATTATACACCGTCTGGAGATAAAACAAGTTTATTCTGATGAATTCTCAACAATTTAGTTTTTTTTAAAACACCTTACGTTATTCTGGTTTTCAGCATAAACTCAACTCTTTCCCTGTATACTAACGTTGGAGAGTATTAATAAGCGAAGTTTTTCTTGGAATTTTCATATTTAAAAATAGTCAAATTCTTTAGTGTATTATAAATATTGATCCACACTATCATCCAACTCATTAGCGAATTTTTCCAGAAACTCTCAAATGAGCGAACTTTTCCAGAAACTCTCAAATGAGCGAACTTTTCCAGAAACTCTCAAATGAGCGAATTTTTCCAGAAACTCTCAAATGAGCGAACTTTTCCAGAAACTCTCAAATGAGCGGAATTTTTCCAGAAACTCTCAAATGAGTTACGTCATAAGTATTTTACCGAGCAGATGTTTATATGATTTCATTGAGAAAGTGATTTAATTTTGATAGAGGAGTTCGACTATCTTGAACAGGTCCTTCGTTCTTAGAGGAACGAACATCCAGCTCGAAGGACCAGCTGGTCTTTTGCTCTAGGTGGAAAATCCGGCTCGAAAGACCAAGTGATCCATCGCTCTTGATGGAACATTACGAAACCAACTGGTCCTACGTTCTTGGTGGAATATACGGCTCAAAGAACAAACCGGTCCTTTGCTCTAGGTAGAAAATCCGCTTCGAAGGACCAACTACTTCGCTCTAGGCGGTAAACCCGGCTCGAAGGACCAACTGATCCATCGCTCTTGATGGAACATTAAGAACCAACTGGTCCTTCGCTCATAGTGAAACATCCGGCTCAAAGGACGAAAGAAGTAAAGAACAACCAAATTTTTTTACCTTTTCCACAATTAGTCGGTTTATAGAAAAATTAATGCCTTTCCAAAAAAATCCAAAACCGATAATATATCACAATTGTCCGTTTCCGGTGTTTTAAAAACTTCCTCAGTGGCTTTTAAAAATCTGATATTATCATAGCTCCTAATGCGTATATGCTAGAGAATTAAAATTTAGTAGTAATACTACCTTGCTGACGCGCGAAGAGAGCGAAGTTATCAGGAAAAGTACCGAGGTAACCATATTATTTGATTAATTTCAATTTTTTTCATTTTATTTTCACTTTTCTCTTATCGTTCATCGTTTTTATTTGTCTCTCTACTTCTTTTTATCTTCCCCTAATATTTGTTGTGAGACAATCAATCTAGTTACGTCTTCATTTCTTTTGATATCTTCCTTAACTTGTCACTTCTTGTCATTTATCACTTTTTGTTTTTTGTTGCTATTTTTTTTTCTGTCGTTTTGTCTTTTTTTAGAGTGAATTACTTTATGTTCAACAATAATAGATTTTTTCGTTGTTTCTAATGTAGTTATGACTTTATTCTGTTAGTTTTTTTTTTTTTTTTTTTTTTTTTTTTAACGCACATTCTAATCTAATTTATTTATTTGTTATTTCGGCTATTATTAAAGTATTATTTTAGGCTATTATTAAAACACTTTAACAACAAATTAATAAGAATAAACAACTTCATACCTAAACCAACAAATGTAGTTATACCTTATTTTTTTTATTTTAAGACAATTTCCAGTCCTTATTTATTTATTTATTATTTAGGTTTTATTAAAAAATTGATAAGAATAAAACACTTCATACGTCAAGTCAAAGTAATTTAAGCAAATTTTTAAGCAAATTTAAGCAAATTCCAGTCTTATTTATTTATTTATTATTTAGGTTTTTATTAAAAAAATTGATAAGAATAAACACTTCATACGTCAAGTCAAAGTAATTTAAGCAAATTTTTAAGCAAATTTAAGCAAATTCCAGTCTTATTTATTTATTTATTTTAGGTTTTATTAAAAAAATTGATAAGAATAAACACTTCATACGTCAAGTCAAAGTAATTTAAGCAAAATTTTTAAGCAAATTTAAGCAAATTCCAGTCTTATTTAATTTATTTATTATTTAGGTTTTTATTAAAAAAATTGATAAGAATAAACACTTCATACGTCAAGTCAAAGTAATTAAGCAAATTTTTAAGCAAATTAAGCAAATTCCAGTCTTATTTATTTATTTATTATTTAGGTTTTTATTAAAAAAATTGATAAGAATAAACACTTCATACGTCAAGTCAAAGTAATTTAAGCAAATTTTTAAGCAAATTTAAGCAAATTCCAGTCTTATTTATTTATTTATTATTTAGGTTTTTATTAAAAAAATTGATAAGAATAAACACTTCATACGTCAAGTCAAAGTAATTTAAGCAAATTTTTAAGCAAATTTAAGCAAATTTCAATCTATTTATTATTTAGGTTTTATTAAAAAAAAAAAAAAAAATTAATAAGAATAAACACTTCATACGTCAAGTAAAACAAAGTAATTTAAGCAAATTTAAGCAAATTCCAAATCTAATTTATTATTAGGTTTTTATTAAAAAAAAAAAAAAAATTAATAAGAATAACACTTCATACGTCAAGTAAACAAAGTAATTTAAGCAAATTTAAGCAAATTCCAATCTAATTTATTATTTAGGTTTTATTAAAAAAAAAAACAAAAAATTAATAAGAATAAACACTCATACGTCAAGTAAAACAAAGTAATTTAAGCAAATTTAAAAATTCCCAATCTAATTTATTTTAGGTTTTTAAAAAAAAAAAAAAAAATTAATATGAATAAACACTTCATACGTCAAGTAAAACAAAGTAATTAAGCAAATTTAAGCAAATTCCAATCTAATTATTATTTAGGTTTTTATTAAAAAAAAAAAACAAAAAATTAATAAGAATAAACACTTCATACGTCAAGTAAAACAAAGTAATTTAAGCAAAATTTAAGCAATTCCAATCTAATTTATTAATTTAGGTTTTATTAAAAAAAAAAAACAAAAAATTAATAAGGAATAAACACTTCATACGTCAAGTAAAACAAAGTAATTTAGCAAATTTAAGCAAATTCAATCTAATTTATTATTTAGTTTTTATTAAAAAAAAAAAAAAAAATTAATAAGAATAAACACTTCATACGTCAAGTCAAGTAATTTAAGCAATTTTTAAGCAAATTTAAGCAAATTTCAATCCTAATTTATTATTTAGGTTTTTAAAAAAAAAAAAAAAATTAATTAAGAATAAACACTTCAATACGTCAATAAAACAAAATTTAAGCAAATTTAAGCAAATTCAATCTAATTTATATTTAGTTTTTATTAAAAAAAAAAAAAAAAATTAATAAGAATAAACACTTCATACGTCAAGTAAACAAAGTAATTTAAGCAAATTTAAGCAAATTCCAATCTAATTTATTATTTAGGTTTTTATTAAAAAAAAAACAAAAAATTAATAAGAATAAACACTTCATACGTCAAGTAAAAAAAAGGTAATTTAAGCAAATTTAAGCAAATTCATCTAAATTTATTATTTAGGTTTTTATTAAAAAAAACAAAAAATTAATAGATAAACACTTCATACTCAATTAAACAAAAGTAATTTAAGCAAATTTAAGCAAATTCCAATCTAATTTATTATTTAGGTTTTTATTAAAAAAAAAAACAAAAATTAATGAATAAATAAACACTTCATACGTCAAGTAAACAAAGTAATTTAAGCAAATTTAAGCAAATTCCAATCTAATTTATTATTTAGGTTTTTATTAAAAAAAAAACAAAAAATTAATAAGAATAAACACTTCATACGTCAAGTAAAACAAAGTAATTTAAGCAAATTTAAGCAAATTCCAATCTAATTTATTATTTAGGTTTTTATTAAAAAAAAAAAAAACAAAAAATTAATATGAATAAACACTTCATACGTCAAGTAAAACAAAGTAATTTAGCAATTTAAGCAAATTCCAATCTAATTTTTATTTAGTAAAAAAAAAAAACAAAAATTAATAAGAATAAACACTTCATACGTCAAGTAAACAAAGTAATTTAAGCAAATTTAAGCAAATTCCAATCTAATTTATTATTTAGGTTTTTATTAAAAAAAAAACAAAAAATTAATATGAATAACACTTCATACGTCAAGTAAACAAAGTAGTTTCAGTCTTTAATGTAGTCATGATTTTTTTGTTAGTTTTCCTTTTTTTATTTTTAAGCAAATTCCAATCTAATTTATTTATTTATTATTTAGGTTTTTATTAAAAAAAAAATTTAAAAAAATTAATAAGAATAAACACTTCATACGTCAAGTAACAAAGTAGTTTCAGTCTTTAATGTAGTCAGCCTTTGTTCTGTTAGTTTTTTTATTTATTTTTAAGTAAATCCTACCGTTTAGAATGACTTTTAAAATCAATTTTTTTTAAAATCAATCAATTGTAATATTTATTGACTTTAATAAAAGGTTATTTATTTATTTATACATAATATATATATACATACATACACATATATATATATATATATATATATATATATATATATATATATATATATATATATATCCATTCATGTTAATGCGACCTACCAAAATTATGGAATGTGATAAAAATTCCTTCTTTGACCCTAGTTGGAATAAAGGATGTTCTAATTAATTTTGCTTCCCCGACGCCAATTCGTGTTATTTTTTCTTTGTTTCTTTACTTTGAAGGAAAAATTAAAAATTGTCACTTTATAATTACAATCCCTAATTATCAACTTAATGATGACTAATTAACGCAACTAATGAGCAAATAGTCAAACACTTGTTACAAGATTGTGTCTCATTTTCACCTCCCCCCCCCCAACCCCCTCAACCTTAAGATGATAAGGATAATTACGTAATAAATTATTAATGTAAATTAAATATTGATTCTAAAAATAAGATAAAAACTAGAGGCCTTCGGCATCTCTCGGAGATAAAAAAAGACCGACCCGAAACGCGGCCTTCATCGGCGAGGCCGCGTTTCGGGGAAATAAAAAGGGATCAGAGTTAACGAAAGCACTGACGTGTCTCCAGATAATGATAATGCCCTTTAAGAACAATGCTGCACATAAAGGGAAAACCTGTGCGGGAACCACTTCAGATAGTACTGGCAAGTGTATCAACCAAATGTAATAGGCGGAACAACATATGCGTGGTGCTTGGCGGCCACTAACCTATGCCTGGTGCTTGGCGGCCACTAACCTTTGCGTGGTGCTTGGCGGCCACCAACCTATGTGTGGTGCTTGGCGGCCACCAACCTATGTGTGGTGCTTGGCGGCCACCAACCTATGTGTGGTGCTTGGCGGCCACTAACCTATGCGTGGTGCTTGGCGGCCACCAACCTATGCGTGGTGCTTGGCGGCCACTAACCTATGTGTGGTGTTTGGCTGCCACATGATTGCTAAACATTATTAGTATGACATATTACTGGTTTGTATAAGTGGCATACTACCAGGATATAAGCGAATTTTTAAACGTATTAGTGAAAAAACTTGATTTGTTTCCATTATGTCAATTAATGACATAATGTTTTGTTTACATATATATGTGAATCGGTTTATATCAAGGATCTTGAATAAAGGGGAATGACGCACTAAGTCGATTTGCCATACAAAAAAGTGACCCCATCGAAAACCAAAAAATAAAGGGAATAAACACGAAACACATGTCAAAAACCAACTGCACATGCTTGGTACAAACTGCCCATGCTTTCAATTCTTATAACAGCGCAGGTCTTAAATTTTAGAGCAAACTTACCTCTCAATGGTTTCCCATTGTTTATTGCTTAAGAAGGTTATAACAAAGCACGCTTAAATTATCACTCACTGAAGTGGCAAAGTATAGTTCAAAATTTAAAATTAAATAAGCACAAAACGAGCACCACAAATGTAACAATCACGAAAAGCACAGAAGAAAGTTGAGAAGCAAACTCGACAACCTTGCTACATAACCTGCGTTTGGCGCCTTTTTTTCATTATAACCAAGGGGAAGATAAGTTTGCTCCTATTTCTCTATCTCATACAACTTCCATGGGTCAGAAATGTTCCTTAATGCGTCATCCCCTTTATTCAAGATCCCTGGTTTATATAAGAGGCATACTGTCCAATATAAGCTAATTTTATAATTTATTTGAGAAAAAACTTGATTTGTTTACATTATGTCAATTAATTACATAATGTTTTGTTTACATATATATGTGAATCGGTTTATATAAAGGCATACTGTCCAATATAAGCGATTTTATAATTTATTTGAGGAAAAACTTGATTTGCTTACATTATGTCAATATATGACATAATGTTTTGTTTACATATATATGTGAATCGGTTAATATAAGAGGCATACTGCCCAATATAAGCGAATTTTATAATTTATTTGAGGAAAAACTTGATTTGCTTACATTATGTCAATACATGACATAATGTTTTGTTTACATATAATGTGAATCGGTTAATATAAAGAGGCATACTGTCCAATATAAGCGAATTTTATAATTTATTTGAGGAAAAACTTGATTTGCTTACATTATGTCAATATATGACATAATGTTTTGTTTACACATATATGTGAATCGGTTAATATAAGAGGCATACTGCCCAATTAAAGCGAATTTTTAAATTTATTTAAAAAAATTTAGGACCTGCGCTGTTATAAGAATTGAAAGCATGCGCAGTTGGTTTTAAAGTGTATAAGAAATATCATACATATAAAACTAATATAAAATTACTGAGCAAACTGTTTAAACATGCTTCATAAATCATTATTGCCTATTTTGCGTTAATTTTCGACTTTATTTTTTTTATATTATTTATATAATGTTCTTCTTCTTAAATTTTGTAATGTTAGCCCCCCTTTTTATTCAAACCAGATCTTTGTTTAGAAGTAGGTGTCGTTTTCCGACAGCATACACAGCTAGCTATTGTTAGATTAATATAACTAATGTTTTATTTTTGTGTTATCTGATTCAGTTCGGAATAAAGCTACTTCTAATGAAAGCCTAATTTACGACCGAAAGCTCAAACTTTGTGTTTACATACCTATCTGACCACTACCTCATAAAATTATCTTGTGTATCATATATATGTTATATAATGATATGATACATAATGTATATGATACAAAAGATATATAAGAGTAAAAACCTATAAGATAAATGAAGATGACGCTTCAACTTTTAACAAAAAAAAAGTAATAAATGAGATATAATTTATTTCAAATGAAGCAGAGCAACTTAGTTTTTGACCCTCTTTTTAATTTTTTTAGCGGTTAAGGGGTTCAGACAACCCCTTTTAATTTTTTTTTAAAATAAGGCCACAATAACCCAAAAGCACAAGATTAATAAAATTAAAAAAAAAACTTTATCCTTTGTTCCAAAACGTTTTTATTTTCTTTTTTATGCTATAATAAAAAAAAGGCGGGATTTTTTTCCCCATTTAACGCGGGAACAAAAAAAACGCGAGGGAAAAGCACTAGAAAAACAATTAGACTCATTTATCAACATCTTTTAGGTGGTAAAAGTTTATTCGAGGAAAAAAAAGGCTAATATGTATTGCACTAGTTAGTTCAAAAAGTTTATAATAAATGGAAAAGAATGCTTCATGCTTTGTAAGTATTTTATTTTTACTTTTCCTCATTTATACCGTAGGTATATAGGAAAAGTATTGTGTTTGCAAAAAAATCCGAAACCGGGATAAAACCGGAATTATACGTTTCAGGTGTTTTAAAGGCCTCCTGAGTGGTTTTCTCAAAGTTGTCTGTCTATATGTGTGTGTGTCTGTTACAATCATCGAGCCATAATTCCTGTTTACACAATTGTAAACAATTTTTATATTTTTGAATATTTGTATTTTGGCGCTATGTGTTAGTTACTCCTTTAGCTGCTTAACCTGATGGATTTTAAAACATCCTGCATCCCACATCTTATTTTAGATATTTTTTTGTACCTTTTCCTTCAACCCTGCCTTTAACCTTTTTTGTTTTGGGCTACCCGGTCGCAATGTGCGCAGTGAGTGATGGAGTTTTTTATTAATCAAGTTTTTTAATTGTTTCAACTTAATTTTATGTGTTTTCGGGCAACAATTATGTAAGATAATGTTGTGTCGATCTTTCCGGTCTCGAATGTTGATTCTCGGACTGACTGGGTTTTCCCAGAACACGTTTACCTGCATCACCATGTGGTGATCTTTCATCTTTACCTGGCTCTGATCTTATTTCAACTTATCAAAGATCATCCAACTTTATCTAGCCATATTTGGCTATTTATCATCTCATCTATCTATTATCTGCACCATGACGAGCTAATTCATAGCTGACTAGACATGAAGTCATGCTATGGTACTCACATCATCTTTAACCAGTGCCATGGAGGTGCATTTTTCAACATCTTTTAACTCATCACTCAGGGTAGTTTTCCTATTTTGTACGTAACAGGGCATACCTGAAAATCTCATTAATCAATTATTTTTATGTGATGGGGCTACCACCCAGGTCCCCAGTTTTATCTTTCTCAGGTACTAATATTTTTGTAACCTTACCATATTTTTAAGGGCATACATTAGTTTTAAGTTTATAACAATTACCCTATTATTTCTTTGTACGTTATTATTTCCTAGTAAACGCATATTTTTTTAATTCTGACTTATTTTCTGTGTTCACCCTATCTCCTTTAGTTTTAAGTATATCTAGATCAGAGTTAAGACATGGTCAGGTGCTTAATAAATTAACAAGTACCTCCTACGCTTAACAATTCCTAAAACGGAATTATCCGTTTCAGGTGTTTTTAAGGCCTACTCAGTGGTTTTCTTAAAGTTGTCTGTCTATATGTGTGTGTGCCTGTTACAATCATCGAGCCATAATTCCTAAAACGGAATTATCCGTTTCAGGTGTTTTTAAGGCCTACTGAGTGGTTTTCTCAAACTTGTCTGTCTATATGTATGTGTCTATTACAATCATCGAGCCATAATTCCTAAAACGGAATTATCCGTTTTAGGCGTTTTTCTAAGGCTCCTATGAGCGGTTTTCGCAAGGTTGTTTCTGAGTGTGTGTGTGTCATCATAGCACCTAGTGTATTTATGCTAGAGAGTTGAAATTTAGTACAAAAATCAGTCTACCGCTGTAGTTGTGCCATTCAAAAAATATATTTGACGTCGTTAACCCGCAATTATGACTTGGCGAAAATTTTGAAAAATCGTAACACGCGAAAAAGTGATGCGATCGGATTATGATTTAGCACGCATGTGACTATGTATAAGTTATGTATTAAGTACAAACATATGTACCAAGTACTATATGTACCAAGTACAAACATATAACCAAGTACTAACATATGTACCAAGTACTAACATATGTACCAAGTACTAACATATGTACCAAGTCGTATCTCATTATCAGCATTAGTTCAATTTTTATTAAAATGACTTGTGTACGATTTTTAAAAAAATTGTAAAAATCATAAAATGATTAAATTAAGTTGAAATTTGGTACAAATGTATACCATAAAAAAAAATAAAATAAAATGCCCGTTTTAGGGCCTTTCGGCCCATCAGGGTATTCACCCTGGGAACCACCTCAGGTAAGTTGCATCTACTACACTCTAAGAATTAATTAAAGTTGGCGAAATCATTTTAATACAAATACTATTCATAAAATCTTAGAGCATAGCCCGGGCTGCGAACCCCGGACCTCCGGTGCCGAAATCGAACGCCTTTACGATCACGGCCACGGAGGCAGACACAAATGTATACCATTACTTTATAAATAAGTACACTAAGTTTCATTTCAATACGACAAGTATATCTATCATTTTTGTTGGATCATAAAAATTAAGGAGCATTGAGTGTGGACAGTGCTGTATGGGTGACGCTGAGAATGATACGGATGCATTTACTATCTGAAGACGAGCGAAGCGAGTCTGAGGACATGCTGCAGTATATATTTGACGAATTGTATAATCTGAGGACGAGCGAAGCGAGTCCTAAGCAAGGAGGATGAGCGTAGCGAATCCGATGTGATGACGAAAAGTTCCGAGGTACCCCGTACCCGATTGTTTTATTTTTTCCTCACCTACTTCAGCATAGAGATATATTACTAGAGATTGCGTAAGTATCACATTACATTGACAGGCCTTAAATTTTTTTTGGGCTCTCAGGGGCTCTGTATAACCTCATCGAAAACCTCCTTCAACAGTGACTTAAGGTTATAATGAATCAATTGATTTTGGCTTCCCGCACAATGTTTGTGCTTCGATTTGTATTTTTAACATTACACTATTAAAATTATTGTAATTTTGTACTGATTATTTCATTGAATTTATAAGCTAAGGTGGTCAGGTTACTTTTTCGATGATTCACAATTTAACCTATAGGGCCTCTCTAGTAATAATACCTTTATGTACTACAGTATGAATATTAGGTATATACATCCTTACACAGACATACAAACGAACAAGTTAACAGTAGTGATCTGACAAGATCTAGAAATATACTAGCCAAATGAAATGAAGAATAGTGATAGATAGTAATTAGGGAGAGATCGCCTAGCAAGTAGGCCACGTTGTTGGGCCCTTTTTGCTAACTCGTTCAGATTTAAGATAGTGCTCTACCTTTTAAGTCCTAGTGCAAGATTTAAAAATTGATCTAATGCTGATAATGAGACGAAAGTTAGCTCATTCGTTGGTCTTAAGTATTAAGTTGGTATTAAGTCAAATATATCTTAATTTTTTATAAATTTTAATAAATTAAATGGTATTTGTAAGTTATACAGGTAACCAGGCTTGTTAAAATTACACTTATTTGGATTTTGATTTCTCGAATAATTGATTAATAATAATATTCATATTTACTCACAAAAGTTGATCACGCATAATTAATCTTTTCAATTAATTAATTTTATATTATGGTTAATACCACATACCTGAAACAAATAAAGCAAAAATAATATATTAGCGTGGGGTAATAATTTATAAAAACATTTTAAAATTATCAATACGAAAAAGCCTCTCCACAAAGTTAATTTAATTAAATTCAAAACCGGCCTTCAACCTAAACGGTCATCATCAGTGCTGGGGAGAAGAATATATAGATGTTGGTGAGTCTATGATATCATGACTGACAATGAGACGAAAGTCTGCTTTTCGAAGTTTGCTTCTTCGTATTCATAATTATAATACACTCCACCTGCGCTACCTTAATAACATTTTAAAAGATCAGCAAAACAAATTGAAGTTCAGAATAAACTTAAACGTCCGAATTAAAAAAAAGCCCTTTTTACAGACCTGCCTGGCTGGCGACCTATTATAGTACGACAAACTGCTAAAATCAGGTAACAGCGTGAGAAAATAATGCGAGAGAGCCAATGAGGTTAGTCCTGGATGTTAAATCACGTCATCAATTTCAAATCAGGCCAACCTTATTGTTTCCTCAACACTATTTTCCCACGCTGTTGATTGATTTTAGCCGTGCGTCGTGCTATTGTCGAAGGAGACGTAATAACCACATTTTTAAAAGCGTGACTCAGGGTAGGAAACATTTGACACGATACGCTAGGAGAGACCAGTGCGTTGGTCCAATAGCTCTGGTACCACTTTTATTCGCTTTAGCACACCAATAAAAAAAATTTAAAAATCAGGTTCGGGGTTCTTCGAAACTTTTCCTCATCACATAATTCGCTACGCTTATGCTCCCGACTTCAGACTCGCTTTGCTCGTTTTCTTTTATTACATTATTATAAAATTTCTCCACATGATCCACATTCATTTTATCAAATGCAAGTTAGTACACGAACTTTTAGAAATAATAAAAGGAAAGGATCTCCTATTAGACCAAGAACCCAGGGGGTTTTTGTTAATAAAAAGTGTAATGGCTGGAACCAGTCTCAATTTTTCGTAAATACCTTCCTGAACAAGGATCTGCAATTCTGCCGACTCGTATCGGATGGGTGTCCCAGACAGAGCCTTTGACCCTTTGATTCCTAAAGTGCGTTCTGCCTGGGACACCCATCCGATACGAGTCGGCAGAATTGCAGATCCTTGTTCAGGAAGGTATTTACGAAAAATTAAACCCGTTTCCAGCCATTACATTTTTTATTAACTTGGGTCGTAAATTTGACCTCTAAGGTGCGTTCTGCCTGGGACGCGCATCCGATACGAGTCTGCAGAATTGCAGATCCTTGTTCAGGAAGGTATTTACGAAAAATTAAACCCGTTTTCAGCCATTACATTTTTTATTAACTTGGGTCGTAAATTTGACCTCTAAGGTGCGTTCTGCCTTGGACACCCATCCGATACGAGTCTGCAGAATTGCAGATCCTTGTTCAGGAAGATATTTACGAAAAATTGAGACCGGTTCCAGCCATTACACTTTTTACTAACAAAACACCCCTGGGCTCTTGGTCTATATAAGCTTAAGGACACGAGGGCACTTGCACAAAATAATCAAAGTAGCAGTGCATAAGGTTTTACACCTACCCTTTTAATTAATAATAATAATTACCTACAAATTGAATCCATACATTATGACGAAATACATGGATAAATAATAGATTAAATAAATGATTTGCAGATCATTGTCAGATGGATTAGTAAGAGAACATCAGGCACCAATGGTATTTGTTGAATGCTAATCCAGGATCTTGTTTACACGGTAGAAACAATAAGGGGTTAATTAAACATGGGTTCTCAACCAATAACAATCAATCTAATAAATACAAATGTTCAATTAGTACTCTATCAATAGAGGGTGTTAAACTATGTACATATTAAATGACTCCATCAAATTTTAGAAACGTAAAGGAGTTTAGAACTTACTGGAATAAATAATTCACGATTAGCTCAAATAGCTCAAAAGTAATAACTACGATAGAGCGAACTGAAAAGAATAGATGGATTGAAGGAAAAAGGCATAAAAACACAGGATTTTTGCACGTGGTCTTAGCGGCCAAACAAAGCACGATTAGCTCAAAAGCAATAACTACGATAGAGCGAACAGAAGAGAATAGATGGATTAAAGGAAAAGAAGACATAACAATACAGGCTTTTTGCACGTTGTCTTAGCGGCCAAACAAAGCATGATTAGCTCAAAAGCAATAACTACGATAGAGCGAACAGAAAAGAATAGATAGATTGAAGTAAAAGAAGACATAACAATACAGGCTTTTTGCACGTGGTCTTAGCGGCCAAACAAAGCACGATTAGCTCAAAAGCAAAAACTACGATAGAGCGAACAGAAGAGGATAGATGGATTAAAGGAAAAGAAGAAATAACAATACAGGCTTTTTGAACGTGGTCTTAGCGGCCAAACAAAGCACGATTAGCTCAAAAGCAATAACTACGATAGAGCGCACAGAAGAGAATAGATGGATTAAAGGAAAAGAAGACATAACAATACAGGCTTTTTGAACGAGGTCTTAGCGGCCAAACAAAGCACGATTAGCTCAAAAGCAATAACTACGATAGAGCGAACAGAAGAGAATAGATGGATTAAAGGAAAAGAAGACATAACAATACAGGCTTTTTGCACGTGGTCTTAGCGGCCAAACAAAGCATGATTAGCTCAAAAGCAATAACTACGATAGAGGGAACAGAAAAGAATAGATAGATTGAAGTAAAAGAAGACATAACAATACAGGCTTTTTGCACGTGGTCTTAGCGGCCAAACAAAGCACGATTAGCTCAAAAGCAATAACTACGATAGAGCGAACAGAAGAGAATAGATGGATTAAAGGAAAAGAAGAAATAACAATACAGGCTTTTTGAACGTGGTCTTAGCGGCCAAACAAAGCACGATTAGCTCAAAAGCAATAACTACGATAGAGCGAACAGAAGAGAATAGATGGATTAAAGGAAAAGAAGACATAACAATACAGCTTTTTGAACGTGGTCTTAGCGGCCAAACAAAGCACGATTAGCTCAAAAGCAATAACTACGATAGAGCGAACAGAAGAGAATAGAGGATTAAAGGAAAAGAAGAAATAACAATACAGGCTTTTTGAACGTGGTCTTAGCGGCCAAACAAAGCACGATTAGCTCAAAAGCAATAACTACGATAGAGCGAACAGAAGAGAATAGATGGATTAAAGGAAAAGAAGACATAAAAACACAGGCTTTTTGCACGTGGTCTTAGCGGCCAAACAAAGCACGATTAGCTCAAAAGCAATAACTACGATAGAGCGAACAGAAAAGAATAGATGGATTAAAGGAAAAGAAGACATAACAATACAGGCTTTTTGAACGTGGTCTTAGCGGCCAAACAAAGCACGATTAGCTCAAAAGCAATAACTACGATAGAGCGCACAGAAGAGAATAGATGGATTGAAGTAAAAGAAGACATAACAATACAGGCTTTTTGCACGTGGTCTTAGCGGCCAAACAAAGCACGATTAGCTCAAAAGCAATAACTACGATAGAGCGAACAGAAGAGAATAGATGGATTGAAGTAAAAGAAGACATAACAATACAGGCTTTTTGAACGTGGTCTTAGCGGCTAAACAAAGCACGATTAGCTCAAAAGCAATAACTACGATAGAGCGAACAGAAGAGAATAGATGGATTGAAGTAAAAGAAGACATAACAATACAGGCTTTTTGCACGTGGTCTTAGCGGCCAAACAAAGCACGATTAGCTCAAAAGCAATAACTACGATAGAGCGAACAGAAAAGAATAGATGGATTAAAGTAAAAGAAGACATAAAAACACAGGCTTTTTGCACGTGGTCTTAGCGGCCAAACAAAGCACGATTAGCTCAAAAGCAATAACTACGATAGAGCGAACAGAAGAGAATAGATGGATTAAAGGAAAAGAAGACATAACAATACAGGCTTTTTGAACGTGGTCTTAGCGGCCAAACAAAGCATGATTAGCTCAAAAGCAATAACTACGATAGAGCGAACAGAAAAGAATAGATGGATTGAAGTAAAAGAAGACATAAAAACACAGGCTTTTTGCACGTGGTCTTAGCGGCCAAACAAAGCACGATTAGCTCAAAAGCAATAACTACGATAGAGCGAACAGAAGAGAATAGATGGATTGAAGTAAAAGAAGACATAACAATACAGGCTTTTTGCACGTGGTCTTAGCGGCCAAACAAAGCACGATTAGCTCAAAAGCAATAACTACGATAGAGCGAACAGAAAAGAATAGATGGATTGAAGGAAAAGAAGACATAACAATACAGGCTTTTTGCACGTGGTCTTAGCGCCAAACAAAGCACGATTAGCTCAAAAGCAATAACTACGATAGAGCGAACAGAAAGAGAATAGATGGATTGAAGTAAAAGAAGACATAACAATACAGGCTTTTTGCACGTGTGGTCTTAGCGGCCAAACAAAGCACGATTAGCTCAAAAGCAATAACTACGATAGAGCGAACAGAAAAGAATAGATGGATTGAAGGAAAAGAAGACATAACAATACAGGCTTTTTGCACGTGGTCTTAGCGGCCACGTTATAGATGCGTCGTATAATTTATTGTGTCGTGGCATTTTGTCATTTATTTGGCGAATTTCTGTTGCTCTAATATAAACCGTGTAAAGAGACCTTAAACGAATGAGAATAAGATAGAACTGAGCCACAGCAAACCCTAATATAGACCTAACAACATAGACTGCGAAAGAAACCACGATAAATTTATCAAAAAAAGTGACCAAAATGGACTTAACTAAAGAATCTATTAGAGACATTAAAGCTAAGTCAAATATAGACTGTGTAAAAGAGATTTCAAAAGAATAAGCTAAATAGCACCAAGCCGCAGCAAACCCTAATAAAGACCGAACAAAATAGACTGCGAAAGAAACAACGATACGTTGAACAAAAAAGTGACCAAAATGGATTTAACTAAAGAATCTATTAGAGACAGTAAAGTTAAGTCAGAGACCTTAAAAGAATGAGCACCAAGATACAGCAAACCCTAATATAGACCAAACAAAATAGATCGCGAAGAGTCACTCGTGGTGTAGTGGTTAAGGTACGCGGCCAATACACAGAATGAATGGACTTAAAACTTCTGAGTTTATTTGGTCATGGGTTCAATCCCAGCACGGCCCTCTGGGATTTTTATAAGAGGGATAAAAATTCTGCGTACCAAGTCCTTCAAAAGGGACGTAAAGGCGGTGGTCTCGAGCCTGTGCGTTGTCAGGAACTCGTTAAAGATCCCTTACCCTAAATGAAACTGGGTATAGGCAAAATTTAGGACCCTCATAGTAGATTCATTATAATACTATAAAGTGTCTGCTTTTGGTATAATATTAAGTGTGTGGAGGTTTGTTTTGACAGCGAGGGAACGTGTTGTTCCTAGTTTTCACTAGACTACAAGAGTCAGTGAAAATATGTATGATTGCTTGAAAAAAGCATGTGAGGAACCATAGAAATTCACGGCTCATCTCTCTAGATTAGATGAAATATACCTACACTTGAAATTAAAAGGAGTAGAACACTATCTTAGGGAGCTAGCAAAAAGGGCCCAACAACGTGGCCTACTTCCTAAGAACTAAATTTTCAAAAAAAGGGTACACAAATCATTCAATAAAAAGTGAACTAATTCTGATAATGAGATGAAACTTAGCACATATGAAACTGGGCTCTTATACATCTGGGACTCTTATACATAGTCACATGCGTGACAAATCTAAATCCGATCACATCATTTTTTCGCGTTTTATGATTTTTTGAAATTTTTGCTCAGTCATTATTGCGGATTAATGACGTCATAAAAAAATATTTTCCGAATAGCACAACTACAGCGGTAGACTGATTTTTGTACAATTTCAATCACAAGCAAAAATACACTGGGCGCAACGATGATAAAAGACACGCACACAGACAACTTAGCAAAAACCACTCAGGAGGCCTTAAAAACGACAGAAACGGATAATTCCGGTTTCATCCCGGTTTCGGATTTTTTTATACAAACACAATACTTCTCCAATATACCAACGGTATAAATAAAGAAAAGTAAAATTAAAAACCAAAAACATATTTACTCGGTTTAAAAAAACATCGCACTAATTATTTATGTGTTTTTATGACATATGTTTACAAATATCCAGATAACAATCATAACCCCCAACGGAATTTATCAATTTTTCTATGTCGATTTGGAGGGGGGTAGGTAATTGAAGGGAAGGAGCAAACTGGGGGAATTTAAGCAATGAGAAATACGTAGAGGGTTAAAATATTGTAACCAAACTTTTAAAATACTGGTTTTTCGGTTAGTACATTTTGAAATTTTTTTTTGGTAGGCGGAATGTTAAAGCAACCTCTATACCTCATGGGGACTACAAATCACTGTTAGGTAATACCTTTTTTAGATTTTCCAACCGAGTTAGGTAGACGCGGCTACCATACTTCATCCGGGGAGAGGGGGGATTCTCAGCGGAATTGGGTTTTAAGAGGGGGTTGTAACTCTAATAAAGGATGTAGCTTCAGAACATTGCTTCTACCAAATATTTTCAAGAACTGATTTGACCAAGGAGCAATACATACTCCTTGATTTAGATACATTTTGACATTATAACCTAAAAGTATGGTACATTAAATTCGTACCGTTCGTTCACAGTAAATTTAATCAAATATCAACATAAGAAAATATTTTATTGTTGTGAGATTTAGTTCATTGAGGATGTAGTTTGCACTAGCAGTATCTGAAAAAATGAAATGAATGCAATTGACGTAAAAACTGCAATTTTTATACGGTATGAAAGAAAGAAATTTATACATGAAGCAGCCGAAGGGGGTTTGAAGACGGATCAGAGAAAGTGTGCAAACTTCAACGTAGTCTATACGGACTAAAGCAAGCACCTCGATGCTGGAATCAAAAATTTACTAAATTCTTAAAAGAATATGATTTAATTCAAAGTAAAGCTGATCCGTGTATCTTTGTCAACAAAGGCAAGGAACTGCTATACTTAGCACTGTTTGTAAATGATGGTTTTGTCGCAGCTAAAAAAAAAGAAATTTTTAAAAATTTAATACATGGTATGGAGAAAAAGTTCTCTGTTCGAATAGATAAATTCAATTTTTATCTAGGATTGCAAATTGATAAAAAACTAATTTGGAGTATTTGTTCATCAGAAAATTATATGTACAAAATTTTGGAACGGCTTTAATATGCCAAAATGCTAAACCATCAAGCTAATCCCCATAATAGATCATTTCTCAAATATTTCAATAAATGAGAATATTTCTGAAAAAGTGCCTAACAGGGAAGCTGTGGGCTGTATTATGTATCTAGCCGTGGCTACCAGGCCTGATATTATGTTTGCCGTTAGTAGTGCAAGTCAATAACTTTCCAGTCCATCGTGGTTAACCCACGGGGAGCAGTTAAAACAATGTTTAGAACCTAAAGGGCCACTATTAACTTGGCATTTGTTTCAGAACTAAGAGATCAGTTGGAAATTGGAGGGCACTCAGATGCTAATTTGCTGGAGACACTAGAGTAGAAAGTCTACTTCAGGATGTTTCTGCAAAAATCGGTCATCTCCAGTATCCTGGTTGTCTTCAAAAACAAAAATGTGTAGGCTTTGTCAACAACAAAGGCTGAGTTTGTCGCTGCTAGTGAGTGTGCGAGAGAACTAATGTGGTTAAAACTGTTAAAAGAAGAGCTGACAGGAGAGAGAGTTGCTGTTACACTTCACGTAGACAACCAAAGTTCTATAAAGCTGATCAAAAATCCTGAACTTCATAAAAGAAGCAAGCATATTGATGTCCGGTATCACTTCATCAGGGATCTTTATGCGAAAGAAGAAATCGACGTGCAGTATGTCAGTTCTCAAAGAGCAGTTAGCTGACATCTTTACGAAACCACTGCTGGAAAGTATTGACACGAATTTCCGACACCAACTTGGGTGTTAGAAGGGACGGATGTTCTATTAAAGAGGGGGTGTTGAAGTATTAATAGAACATCCTACCTTTATATTTGATATATTTATTTTTTAAATATGATTGACATTCCAAGTTTATGTATGTAAAATCATATTAAAATAAATTTAAGAATTAGATTAATGACTGTGAGTTTTAATGAGGAAGGAATAATAATGAAGACCAGCAGTCTAGTTTTTGTATTTAATTTATTACATCAGAGCTTTCGCGCACAAGCGATGCTTGGCATCCTCAGTGAATCTAATACAAGTAAACAAACCATAAACCAATTACAAAAAGAACAGAAATAAAAATATACATACCAAACAAGCAAAACATTTCAAAACAAAGCAAGTTAATATTAAAATAATCATAGCCCAGAACTTACAATTAATAATATAGTTACACCACCACAATAAGTAATATATTACACCACCTATAGTGGGTGTAACTATATTACTTATTGTAAGTTTGGGCTATGATTATTTTAATATTACTTGCATTTGTTGAAATGTTTTGCCTTGTTTGGTATGTATATTTTTATTTCTGTTCTTTTGTAATTGATTTATGGTTTTTTACTTGTTATTAGATTCACTGAGGATGCCAAGCATCGCTGTGCGAAAGCTCTGATGTAATAAATTAAAACTAACAAAAAACTAGGACTGCTGTCTTCATTATTATTCCTTCCTCATAAAATAAATTTAGTGTTCTTGTTCATCATTGAAACCTAACTGTTCTTATTCTAATCTTAATATTTATCAACAAAAACATTAATAGTATCAATACAAAAAATTATTAACAAACACATTAACAGTATATGCTACTAAGATAATTTATTAACATCTGTTAATTAACAGATACATTAACAGTATCTGTTAATGAAATATTTTATTTACAAATACACTAATATTATATGTTAAAAAATATTTTATTACAAATACACTAGTATATGTTAATAAAATATTTTATTTACAAATACACTAATAGATAGTATTATTTACAAATACAGTAAGTATATGTAATAAATATTTTATTTACAAAACACTAATAGTATTATATTAATAAAATATTTTATTTACAAATACACTAATACTATGTTAATAAATTATTTTATTTACAAATACACTAATACTATCTGTTAATATTTTTTTATACATTAATAGTATCTATATACTATATCTAGTCCGATGTGGTGAGGTACCCCGTATCCGATTTTATTATTTTTATTTCCTCTTCTATACCGCAGTTATTTATTTAATTCGTTTTGACTTTTTTTCTTTGCTCATTTTTTTGTTTTTTTTTTTTGGCCCAACACACATTTTTTTAGGAACCCCGGGGGAGTTAAAGGTAACAAATATTTTTTACCAGTATGGGGAGGGGGGGGGGAGGTGCAAAATAACATCCGGAATAAAAACACCGAGTTCCGTAAGAAAAGCTAGTAGCCCCCCCTTCCAAAGAGTACAACACAGCCAAAAAAGGGCATTCTTGAATTATAAATTTTCTAATTTTCAAAAATGACGGTTTTTTTCTCTTTTCAGACGTCATCCCCCCTCCCTCCTTTAAGGCCTCGTTTCGCCGGAAAATTCTCAACAATACAAAACAAAGAAAGAAAACGTTTTTATTTAATTGTTTCTTTTATTTTTCTTTCCCATATTAATGCTTTAGTTTTATATCTGATTAGTAACATCACATCATCAGCGTAGCTTTGATTTTTATAAAATAATAGGTACATTATATAAGGTAAATAATAGGTACATTATAAAAAGGTATATGTACTATTTGAAGTAGTGCCTCCTAAATAAATAACTAAACAATATCTATACTATCATTTAATAATTAAAATCCAATAAAATAAATAAAAAAATAAATATTTATTAAGAGCTCAAACAAAACAAACATCAAGAAGAAATAACAAAATTTTCGAACAAGTATAAATAAATTATATATTATATGGCTGTATGGTCTAAATCGACCAATGCCAAAAAAAAAAGTAGTGCCTTTAACTGAGTCCATTCAAGTGGCTCACTCGAAACATGGCTCACCTCGAAAAATAAATAAATAACTTAAGTACAAGTAGGAATAAATTTAAAAAAAACTTTACTAGTAGAATGAGCGTGAATGGAGTCTATCATAAATAATAAAAGAAAATAAGTCTCCACAAAACTTTATTGGCAAAGCGCTTTCAACCTAACTAGAGGCCATCATCAGTGCAAAACTGTTGAGATGTTAAAGAAGTAGAGAAGCGAGTCTATGTTTTTTACTAGGTATTAGAGTCAGACTCTCACTTCTCTATTTCTTTAACATCTCAATGGTATTGCACTGATGATGGCCTCTAGTTAGATTAAAAGCGCTTTACCAATAAAGTTTTGTTTTGTGGAGAGACTTCTTTTCTTTTATTATTTAAAAAAAACTTAATCCAAAAACAATATAATAAAAAATAAATTAAATATTTAAACTAATTTCATAATAACTATAAAATTAAGACTGTTAAAACCTCTACAAAACTTATTAAAACGAACAAATCTAATTTTAATGATTATACCAAGTATGTACTTTAAAGAGCATCCATTAAAAAAAGCCTAAAGAAAAGCCTTAGGAAAACCTAAAGAAAAGTATAAGAAACCGTAAAGAAAAGATTCAAGAAACCTACAGACTTAAACAGAAAATCCTTTAGAAGCACAAAAGTAAAATTAGCTATTATATAGATTTTAAAACATCTAATAACTACAGAGCATCTGGTTTACCACAAGGGTCTTGGTTTGAGCCTTATTTGTATTTATTTTTACCTTTTACAGCCAAATGGAAATAAAGGAAGCAGCCTAATAGGCTTCTTAAAGGTTTTATAGAGAAGCAATTATTAAATATTATTAAGAAGGTAAATATAAAGAACAGATAACAAAGAAACTATTATTATTTCCTTAGAAATGTTTAGTTATATTTAGCTCGTAAGTGGAATTTTATGATTTTTCCAACAAAAACAAATTATTGGACTGTTAAAGAATGAATTCTAGGTGAATTGATGAAGAATTCAGTCCTTTAAAAGTTTTCTGATTATTTACATTAACAGCAGACGCTTCGCCTGGCAAAGCGAGCCATCTTCAGTGTTCATAAATATAAAAATAAACTAAAACAAACAGCTATCACCAAAAAATAGAGTTCAACCTTACTAAAACCAGAAAACAAAACAATAGAACATCACCAGAAAACTTTTCCACAAGTTAAAATGCATTTAAAAGAAGGACAGATAACTGATTTCGCAAGGCGAAAAGTCTCTTGTTAATATAAATAAACGGAAAATTTTAAAGGACTGAAGTCTTCATTAAATTACCTAGGAAAAAAATTGTATACCATTTTTCTTAATATCCACACAGTATTTTTTTTTAATATTTCATAAAAATTGGGTCTATTTAATAGGATTTCAAATATAAAATTAAATAAAATAAATATTAAAAGAATAAAATATATTCTAAACAAATTTGGTTCATCTGAATCATATTTAAATGAAAAAGTTACTAAGATGATCAAACTATAAATAACATAAAAAGATATCAGTCAATAAGAGTTTGGTCCTTCGAGCCGGATTTAATAGATTTATCATTTTAAATCCGGCTCGAAGGACCAAACCCTTATTGACTGTTATACTATTACATCAAGGTTAATAATCAAATAAAAAGTTTAAAATGTTTTAACATTCAATAAAAGTTTAGTCTATAAGTCGGGTTTTATAACTAAAATCAATGGAATTAAATAACTACGGGTGTCTAAAAATGGATTGTAAACAAATTTTGTCCTCTTCAAGATACATAAGAATTTAAATAAAAAAATTACATTACAACTATAAATAATATTTTAAAAAGTAAATAAAAGTTTAGTCCTTCTAACCGGATTTAAAAGGATGAATCGACGCGAAAATTTGTTTTAAATAAAACTCATTATTTTTCACCTTAATTTGCCACTGGGGGGGGGGTAAAACTGTTCCCCCACTCATTTCATAGCTCTTAATCAAATATACTATTTCCCTCCATAAATACTAGAGGGTTTTCCCTCTCTTTTTAGGGAAATCACCCCCTGAAAGTTTTACCCTCAAACTCTTAATAAAAAAAACTCGTCCCAGTTTCCCCTATATCCCCCCTCCTTTTCAAAGATATTAATTGGAATAATTGAAATATCAAATATCTTCCGTTATCAACATGTATCTCATTCCCCGCCCTCCCCTCCCTTCTGCTCTTCATTATTTTCTAATTATTTGGGAAATAAACATTTTTTTTAAACCAACAAATGAAACAGCTTTTAAATTTCAAATCCCATTTATTGATTTTTAAAGATTAAATAAAACACGCTTTCAATTTTTAAAATATAAATTTGGTATTACCCGATAACTTGATACTAGTTCATAATAATTTTAAACGGCTTTTTATTTAGTGCAAATAATATTAATGATTTAAAAAAAAAACATTTAAAAATTATGATTAAGCATTTTTGCTTCTCTTTATTTGAACATATTGATTTTTAAAGATTAAATAAAACACGCTTTCAACTTTTAAAATATAAATTTGGTATTACCCGATGACTTAGTAGTAATAATAGTGTTCGTAGTAATAATCTGGAACAGATATTTCAACTGAATTATCCGTTCCTGGTTCTTTTAAAACCGCCTGAGTGGATTACACCAAGTAATAGTATATTATGCTACTAGGCACCAAAATGGAATTTTACAGACGAGTTTTATAAACTAGCCCCCGAGCTGAAGGCGAGGGCAGGCTATTCAAATTACCTGCCGAGGCGCAAGCCGATGCTGGTAATTAACCCATTTGACTGACGAGGCGAAGCCGAGTCAGGCAAATGGCGATTTACCTGCAGAGGCGGAGCCGATGCAGACAAATGCTAGAACGAGTCAGCAGTGCTTCCTTTGCTGCAAAGTAGCATATAATATTATTTATCTACTTACGGCAGAAAGTTTTTAAATACTTATTGCGAGGTTTTGCTGGCAGTAAAGACTGTTTTGAAGTTGATGCAATACTTAAAATATCAGGTGGCTTGTGGTGCAATAATTCATCAATGTCAACAATGTTTCTATGTTCATTCTCCTTATTATTTATCTGATTCATAATGATTATTATCAAATTTTCGTTTGTTTATAAAAGTTATCGTTTTATAATACCTACTGTAAATGAACAAAAAATAAAAAGAACCGATGACACAAATTTGACAACTCATGGTAAAAAAATAAAACAAGCCGTAGATATCAGGATTGCCAACTTTATTTTTTTAATTATATTATAATGTTTTTTAAACAAATAAACTTGTATTAAATAGTAATAATTACCGTAATATATTGTGATATTAAAAAAAAAAAATATAAAAAAACAAGCTCAAAGAATCACAAGTGAAAAACACTAAAATTTACTTAATAACCTGCAAATAATAACCTCAAATAATTTTCTTCTCCTCCTTGGGAGTTTGCCTTCTTACCATTATATTTAAATGTACCATAATCCCTAGGAGGTTGTATTACCAAGCAATTTCCCCGTACTGTTTTTAAATATTTTGAACATTTTGCAGCTTAAAAACAGTTCGGTAATGAGCAATTTTGCAGCCGTAAGTAGATAAAATATATATTTTTTTTATATTTTGTTAAATATAATAATAGCAAAACTACATGTATAGATTGATTTTTGTACGAAGGTTCAACTCTCTAGCATAAATACACTGCGAGCTACGATAATAATAGACACACACATATACAGACAGACAGACAACTTTGTGAAAACACCTAAAGAGGCCTTACTAACATGTGATATCCCAAATTTCGGATTTTTTTACAAACAAAATACTTTTTCTATATACCTACGGTATAAATGACGAAAAGTAAAAATGTAATAAGCCAAATTTGAAGTTTTTTATTGTTTTTATTTTTAAATCTAGAAACTTAACAGTTAAGTTCTTTGAGAACTTTAAAAGCGTAAAGCAGTAAGTTGCAATACTTTGCAAATTTCATTAATAAATTTTTTTAAAAAAAGGCGTCACCAATAACAACCAGTTTTGTACAAAGTTTGTAAGCTAATTAATTTTTTGAAAAAAAAAACACATTTTTTTTTTGTTTCTTTACTTTATTATTTCTTATTAAATTTATCGCTGATACTTTTAGCCCCCAAGGGAGTAAGAGGGTAACAATAAGAAAAAAAATTACCTTCGTGTTAACCACTAATAATTCAAACACCGTATCCCCCTAACCCCCCGCGATAAACCACAAAAATGGTTTATTCTTTTTATAAACTTTGTGTTTCCCCCTCCTTTTATTTTATGAATCACTCCTGAGGGGGTGTTTGTTAAAACTCGGGGAGAGGGAATAATGGTTGTTACCCATAGGGTATGAAAAAAATGTAGACCATTGTTTCACCTCCCAAAGAAATATGAGGTTACGAAAATTTTTCCTTTAAAGTGACGTTGAAACAAAAAATAGAGTGTAAAGGTTCTAGAATGTGAGGATTTTACTGCCCAATATTCCCAGTTAGAGTAATTCCTCTTATCTTCCATTTTACTGCAACTATTCCCAGTTATTGATACTTCCTTCTATCTTCTATTTTATGCCCAATATTCCCACACTATTCCCAGTTATTATTTCCTTATCTTCCATTTTACTGCCCACTATTCCCAGTTAGAGTAATTTCCTCTTATCTTCCATTTTACTGCCCACTATTTCCAGTTAGGTAATTTCCTCTTATCTTCCATTTTACTGCCCATATTCCCAGTTAGGTAATTTCCTCTTATCTTCCATTTTACTGCCAACTATTCCCAGTAATTGATACTTCCTTCTATCTTCTATTTTACTGCCCAATATTCCCACACTATTCCCAGTTATTATTTCCTCTTATCTTCCATTTTACTGCCCACTATTCCAGTTAGAGTAATTCCTCTTATCTCCATTTACTGCCCACTATTTCCAGTTAGAGTAATTTCCTCTTATCTTCCATTTTACTGCCCACTATTCCCAGTTAGAGTAATTTCCTCTTATCTTCCATTTTACTGCCCACTATTTCCAGTTAGAGTAATTTCCTCTATCTTCATTTCACTGCCCACTATTCCCAGTTATTCTTTCATCTTATCTTCCATTTTACTGCCCACTATTCCCAGTTAGAGTAATTTCCCATTTTAGTTAGAGTAATTTCCTCTTATCTTCCATTTTACTGCCCACTTTTCCTAGATAGTTACTACTCTTCCTAACGTGTCCAATAACTTCTACTTTTCCTAGCTAAAGCAACTCCCCCCCCCCTCCCTATTCCTAGCTAGACCACTATCCCTAATCTTTTTAGCTAGTCCAACGACTCCTACTGTTTCTAGATAGTGCTACCACCCTCACTCTTCCTAGCTAGAGCAACCCTATTAAGTGGATCGTCTACTATTATGAGTTGGATACCTTCGTCCGTGAGGATAGCGCTGATGCGGAATGTCCATGCAGTATAATTTATACCATTAAGGATTGGTACTTGCGTTTTACTCATTGTTTGCTTGATCCTTTTTAAGTATCTGTATGAGTTCTTAAGACTTCCTTCCAAGTATATCTTCTTAAGGACTCATAACCCTAGTTGGATGGAATAATCAGATAAATAATTTATCTTTAATAAATATAATTTCAATCAAGTGAAGTGATTATTCAATCTAACATAAACGCAATGTGAGCTAGGACGATACAAAGATTAATTTTGTACCAACCTTCACCTTTTATCAACGATGATAAAACACAGACTTATTAATTTAAAAGACACGCACACAGATTCAGACAGACAAATTGGTAAAAACTATCCAGGAGGTCTTAAAAACACCTATCGGATAATTTAGGTGACATCCCGGTTTCGGATTTTTTTTTACAACACAATACTTTTCCTAAACACCATCAGTATAAGCGAGGCAAAGTAAAAAAACCCATATAGAACTGTAACAGCATATATAGAAGAGTGTCGCAGATAAATATTAAATGAGAAATTCAAAACCATTTCGTACTTTTAGATTTTTCCGGATAAAAAATTAATTTCATTTTAAATTTCATATATGCGTGCAAGGAGTCATGGATAGGGATAAAATATTCAGTTTTCCGAGATGATAGCGAATTGATTTGAAATTTTGAAAAGCCGTACGTATATCTAGATTTAGTTACGATAAATATAAACGACTATAAAAAGTAAAACAATAAAAAATCTGGTGTAAGGTTACTCGTAACTTGCAAGTTGGGATTCGCTGAGCACGTCTGTGATAAACAAGAATAAAAAATTGTGATACATTTTAATTTTAATTTAATTGTGATAACGTAAATTCTGCCCATTACGTGAAAAATCAACCTAATACCCTACTTTTGCCTAATAGCCAATCAAACAAAGTTTATTATAATTACGTAAGAAATCAACAAATCACATTGTTTTGCCTAATAGCCAATCAAACAAAGTTATTATAATTACGAAAGAAATCATCAAATCACATTGTTTTGCCTAATAGCCAATCAAACAAAGTTTATTATAATTACGAAAGAAATCATCAAATCACATTGTTTTGCCTAATAGCCAATCAAACAAAGTTTATTATAATTACGAAAGAAATCATCAAATCACATTGTTTTGCCTAATAGCCAATCAAACAGAGTTTATTATATTACGTAGAAATCAACAAATCAACATTGTTTTGCCTAATAGCCAATCGAACAAAGTTTATTATAATTACGTAAGAAATCAACAAATCACATTGTTTTGCCTAATAGCCAATCGAACAAAGTTTATTATAATTACGTAAGAAATCAACAAATCACATTGTTTTGCCTAATAGCCAATCAAACAAAGTTTATTATAATTACGTAAGAAATCAACAAATCACATTGTTTTGCCTAATAGCCAATCAAACAAAACAAAACACTGCATTTGTTGTTTATGTTAATTACGTATGAAATGAACAACACGATTTTTTTTTGGATAAAGAGTTTTCTTTAATTAGTCAATTATAACGACCGCTAATTTTAAAATATTGGTTGCACTTTAACAATAAACAACACAGCACTTGACACTAATTATTACAACGTGTATATAAAGTTTTATTAAAATTGGTAAATGTTTACGGAAGGTATTGTGACACGTACAAACTCACAAACATACATGCTGTAAAATAAACTTACGAAATGTAAGAATTCACTGATGTTCGTTGGTTTAATTAAATTTTAATAACTGTCTCACAGCGACAACAAAATCAACCTAAAATTCACTCTGCACTTTTCAATGTAGATTAAACCCACAATACTCAGCTGTATTGCAATTCTACAAACATAATTTTTAGATTACCTTCATATCACTCAAGTAGTAACATCAAATAATAGAAAACTTATTTTTTTGCCCCATTATTTTTTTAAATAGACTAAAACAACAACACTTGTTTGTTTACAGAGTAAGCCACTTAGTGACTGCTGTTTGGTAAGGTTATTTTATTTATTTTTTATTATAATCTTTACTCATAAATAA